>BSBK01009991.1:0-55000 GCA_027943335.1 Chamaecyparis obtusa | reverse complement strand
TGAGTAATATAGTTGTATGATATTAAGTTATTTTATAATACCCTTTAGTTAAGAGTTAGTTGGGAGTTGGTTACTTTTCCTCTCAACCTTTGGAAATCTATTTATATGCACTATTTTCTCATTTGAAGAGAGGAGATTTTGGGGCTCAAGCATTAAGGAGAGGATGGCTTTACTTTTCATGGAGATTTTGGAGAGAAAACTTAGAGATGTGAGGGAGAGTTTGTAAGCATATGTCTTTAAGAATTTTTGGTTATCTTTGCTTTTGGGAGAGAGACATTTTTGTGAGAATTTCAGTAGTTGAGAGAGGGATTCTTTTCTATGGAGTTATTTCTTTCTTTCATGGAAATTTCTAAAAGTGGATAGGGTTTGAAGGATGCATCTCAAGTTTGGAATTGTCTTCTCTTTTGCTTCCTTCCTTCTTCGATTCAACCTTCATATGACATGAGGTATGGATTGAATATTTTAGTTACTTTATGTGTCTTATAGATTATGAATCTATTTATATATTATCATTATTTATTATATCTATACTTTTCATTTCTATGGTTATTTTAAATTTTTGAGTTTTTGTTTGTAAGAATTGGCATGTGTTTTCCTAGGGTTTTTAGCAACCCATTTTTGGAGATCTATTATTATAATAATTTAAATTGCATCTAAGGTTTTACTAAATTGATTTTTTAGAAGTAAAATTCACAAATCTCAAATGGGTATGTCTCTGATTTTATTTTTAGGGTCGAATTAATACTTTATTTTTGACATTTTGGTAGACTATGCCTGTCCATTCTTGATTCTGAATTTTCTGTCAAATGTATTCATATGCTACAGGCTGATATGATCATATAAAAGTCTAAATTTGATATCAGAAATTCTCCTAAGTCTTATATTTAATTTCCAATTGGTTTGGTCAATTTTAATTATGTTTTGTGAAAATTACAACCATTTTAGTGAAGGCAGGTCTGAACCCTAACCAGAATATTCTATTTTAAACCAGAAGTCATAACTTTCTTTCCCACCGTTGGATCTTCCAAAAAATAAAATTGAGAGTCCATAATTATGTTATCTAAATCTCCACCTAATAAATTTCCTTTATTATTTTTTTTGTGGAAGATATGGTTGACTGTTCTATGATGACTATTCTTTGCATTTAATCCTTGCTTGAAATAATTCAGTTTAAGAACATCATTAAGTTTTAAGGTTTCGTATGGTTACCAGAGGCTATTAGAATTTTTTTTTGGTTAATTAGATCTATTTATACTCTGAATATGTTTATAATATCACTTGGATGTCTTCTTATATGTTTGGAACATTCTGAATGCCATATTGGGTTTAGGGTTGTCAAGTGGACTAGGGACAACATATGTTTTCCTAAACTCAATCAAATGTTGTTATGGAATTGATATGAATTCTTGATGATGAATCTATTATGTTCTTATGATTTTTATATGTATGTTAGGGAACCTAAGTACACTAGGTGAGTGGCTCATAGTGAGGGGTCGGGGCCCTAAGTGGCTAGTACTAGGATAACCTACTATGAGTTATTTAATCAAGTGATAACCTAAATAAATGAATTGGGAATGGAAGATTATTGGAATGGGAAATTACATACTAATCAAGATTAATTATGCCTCACCCATGCCTTTAGTGCTAGTAAAGACTAAGGATGGGAGTGGGAGAAGGTACCTATGCATAGGTACGACTGGATGACCTTGTCTATACGAGAGGCATTCGGTTCTGCATGTGCCTACTTGGGGGCCGGGGCTAAGAGTGGCTAGTACCAGGACAACCCAAGGGGTGAGGGCTATGCGATGACACTCACCTAGCTTGTAGTTTAGAGTCTCTACCAAATTTGATCATGCCTCTGGTAGTTCTTGTGGTCTTCTTCTCTTTTCTTTTGTGTTGTGACTTTGGGTAAATTTTATCACCACTTTAGGAATTTCCCAATTGTTACCTCTTGTATGGGCCTTTGGTTCTATCTTCTAGCTCGAGGGAGTGGGCCTATTGGTTCCACATGGTTGGGTGATTAATATTTATATCGGGGTATTGATCGTGATTCTTTGGATGATCCTAGCACATATTCCTTTCCAAATCTGCAATTGAAGATTTCTTATTGGATATTTTAATATGTTGAGATGTACTTATGTATCTGTATTCATGTAATTTTAATCTCCTAAAAGGAGTCTTTTAGTATTGATGTAATCTCAATTCAAGGCAATGCTAAGGGAATGGGTAGTTCTAGGTAAAAAAAAGGGAAAAGAATGTGGAATATTGGACATGTTACTAGCATTAAAAGAAAGTATTTATGTAATTTCTCCTATCCTCTTATGTTGTCCATATGTAAAGGAAATAATCTTAAATATAGTTATATATAATGATGTATCACAAAAATAATGTATTCTCTCTTGATGAAAAGATCCAAGAAAATTATTGAGAAATGATAGGTTAGTGATTGGAATTATTAACAATGAATAGTTATGAAACAATGCAATAAAATAGTAACTTGATTATAATGTTAATACTTGGTTCATGTTAATGAAATACCTAGGATAATGCCTACCTTAATGAATATTAATCTCTTACCTAAATTATTAGAGAAAAGTGATATAAAAGATAGTAGATGTAGATGAAATCAATATGAATTTATGGAATGAGTTGATAAAAGGAATAATGATGTTGGATGATTAACCTATGTTTAATAAAAGAAATAAGTTAGGGACATTTAACTTGGTGCATTAAAATGAATGTAGATCTTTTAAGCTCATGATTTCGTGAATATCTTATGCATGTAAATGGTTTATATGATGTTGCTTTAGTAGCGATGTTAGGGAACCCAGGAGGACTTAAGTTGTATAAATCTTACATTCAAGTAGTAGAAAATTATTTCTTCTTTTAGAAATATGAAGTGTAATGATGAATATTATTCTAGTTAAAATAAATAAATAAAATAAAATAAAATTCACTACTTGCATTTTATAGAGGTTTTATGTCTTGTCCTCTTGGGTTGCCTGGCGAGGCGCTACATCTGGTATCAGAGCCCTAGGTTTGTACACTGGGAACTCTGGGACTCATAACTCACCTATGCATAACCTTGAGTATCTTCACTTTGTCTTTTTTTGGATTATGTTGTTATGCTAAAACTTGAATCTTAGGAAATGAAGGCTACATTTCGTGTTCTTATGTTGTATTGTCTTACAAGGGCACACCTATTCATCTATGATTGAGTTATATTCTAACAATTACTTATGTTTTTGCATAATGAGATCAATGATGTGTTAAGTGTATGTTTCCTATAATATTAATGGAATGGCAAAGAATTCTTGAGACTTGTGTTTGTTTTCTTGAAAGGTACTGGTATCCCTAGAAGGGTCAAAAGTTAAAGGATACTAAATGTTTTGAATCTTAATTATGGCAGTAGATAATATTACCCCTTGATCCTACCTATAATATAATGTTGTGCACTCTATCTTATTACAAATACCTAGTTGAATTTTATCCTACTCAAGGTATCTTAGAAATAGATTTTTTTTGGATCTTTAAAGAATGAAATGATTGTGGTAGTACTTGATAGGACTGATAGGGCAATAATCAGATTACATGGCTAATAATATGTACCTAGGAAAGAAGTGAAAAAATAATAATAATAATAAATAAATAAATTAGGAATAAATAATTTACTGTCATATGCATTTCTCTCTCTCTTTCTCTCTCCCCTCTTAAGAAATAAGTTTTACATGACTAAAATTGTTTAGACAAGGCAATAATATATCAGGAAAATTTGTAAATACTCAATTAGGAAACCCTTGGGTGAAGGACCTATGTCCCCAAGATTTTATCATAGGCTATAATTCATATTTTCATTTAGGAAGAGGAATTTTTATCCCTATCTTGGTAAGAAGTTATATCCTTTCTGCATATCTTATTAAATTGCACAAAAAGAATTTAAGATAACATAATCAAGAAATTCTAGGGAAGAGTATGTGCGATGATGGATTATCTGTACTAATGATGGAAGTTGTTTTTATTAAATATAAGTCTTTCAAAATGCCTAGTGAATAGTTAGGATCCTAGATGGGTATTTTGGAAACAAATTCATGTTTTGTATACATTGTGATCAACACCATAGCAGTAAGAAATTAACAACATTAAGTGATTGAACAACTATGAATAAGGAGTTGTTGTGGTAAATAAATTTTATAGAAATGTACCTTACTCAATTTCTACTTAGAACTGATGTTATCTCAAAATTTTAAAGTGTATGAGGGTAATGTTTCAAATAGGTAAAGGGTATAAATTAAAGTTATGTACAGTAGTTAATGTTATTAATTTAGATGTTGTGGTTATAGTAGTAGAACTCGTATACTTCTTTCTCTCTTGATGGATCTATGATCATTATAAAATAAAGAATTTGAAATAACTCTTGAGTAAATGCTATATGGAAACCTCCTGACATGCAAATTAGGGAAAATTGCATATATAAATAGTAAGCTTTAAGAAGGGATCCCAACTCAATGAATAATGGTGCAATAAATTGTAAATTGTTTAGATCTCCTCTAGGGTGTGAATGTGTTTTTGGAAATCAAGCACTACAACTATTATGAAAGATGACTTAGAATATGTATATTGTAAAATTTGTGTGTCCTATGTCATTGGAATTCTACTTAAAGCTTTGATGGAAAGGAATATTTCTTATAAAACTATGTGTTAATGAAAATGGTAAGTTTCAAGTATCTAGATTGTTTTATTTTCATGATTACTATTTGATGTATTCCCTTCATGATCATAACAAATATAAATGTTACATACCTCTCTATGTTTGGTATTCATAGCTTGTAAGGGACACAAATTTTGGACCCTAATTGTAATAAGGTCTCACAAGTTGTATTATGTAGGGTTAGATTATGTCTCAAAAGGGAAAATATATCATAAATTCTTTCTTTTTTTTATACTAGTTACCATAGATAGGAACTTTGATATTGTGAAAGGAAGTGATAATCTTAGTTGGTAAAACATGCAATTTCCTAATATATTGATATTAGTGAGTAAACATGAATACCTTAGAGTTTCGACTTGATAACAATAATTTTGAAGTAATTTCAAGTATCTTGTTAACAAACTTACTGCATAAAGTGATAGACTCACATAGGTAATTCTTTTTGAAAGTCATTACTAATTGAATTGAGTTAATCTAGACTAAAGTTGTAATAAGATAGGATTTACCAAAACTCTTGATAGGAGAAGAATGTGTGCAGTCATTAAATTAGGATCTAGAATAGTAATAATATAATTCTGTTAAATAATGTGTGATATATAGTTCACATTCCTGACTTCCAGGAGTAAGTCGAATCTTAGTGGGGGAGGATGTAATACCCCTCTAACCCTAATATAAGTTTTGTGTTTTTGAAAGAATTAAGATCCTTCGATGTTTTCTTATAGCTTAAGTTGTACATGATACTTGTTTGATCTATTCCTATAGTTTATAATAATTTTATAAGCTAGTACTCAGTGATTCTAATATCAGACATACTATCTAAAGGTATCATTTTTGTATGTATTTATCTTCATGTATGTATTGAGTACCTACAAGACCTTTATGAACATAGTTAAGATGTTATATGATATGTACTTGATAGATATATATAAGTGGTTATTTATATTTTCTTCTATTAAGGTTACCTTGGATGAATCTTGTATCTCACTTGATGATTTGATTATGTTGATTTATTATTAGTATTGATAAGAGACTAACACAATGCTTGAGATTCTAACCTTTGTTATGATGATGCTACATGCTTTGAGTGTATATATATACATGATGTGTTTTCATGATTCAGGACGAAGTCGTAGTTACTCACATAGCTGAGGTCCACACGATGTATCAATCCTAGTCATCTGTCTACAATGTTTTCTTTTATATGTATAACCGTGCATATGTATTTCTTCTTTGTGATGCAGGCTTGCAGGTACCGGGCATCGACTTCACCTAGCTTCACAGGTCTGAGCATGCCTTCAAATCCTCGATGGTTGTTGTTATGGAGATAGTACTAAGGCCCCTACATGAGTCTTCCTTTGTCATTATTCCACTTTGGGAATATTAGGGTTCCTTCTTTGTCAGTCAACCTTTGGGTCAAAAACCCAGATCCAATGCACCCAGTTGGGCATGGTTGTAGTTAGTGCCTTGTGGCCACTTGAATTCATTTGGTTGTATGATTTGTTTACTCATTTTATTTATTTCTCCTTCTTGGTATGATTCTTAGTTAATCTTTCTATGTTGTGTTTCAGGAGGTTGGCTTGACTTTCCTTGTTGACTTTGGTTGACCTTGTTTGATCTTATGGTTTTCTTGATATGTTTCATAGTTGATTTTTATGGCCTCTTTCGATGATTAGATTTATTTTGAGGCATGTGATTTTATTCTACCTCAGTGTTATATCCTATAGCAATTATAAATAGGTAATAATATTGTGATTTATTACTTCATAATCTTATAGATTATAGTGTTTGGTATTTGGCATGTATCTATATAAATAAATATATATATATATATATATATATATATATATATATATATATATATATATATATATATATATATATATATATATATATAGAAATATATATATGGGTGCACACACACACACACACACACACACACACACACATATATATATGTGATTATATGTTAATTATTGTAGATATCGTTGATGGTGTATATTTTGGGATTAATGTAAAGTATAATATTATTCATAATTAAATATTAAATAATGTGAGGTATATTATTCTCAATTGTTAATTATTAATAATGAGGATAGGTTATATATATAGATATTGATGTAATTAATGATGGCATATGCATATATGTTAGGATAATATTACATATGTGTATGAATGAATACAAATAATTTTTTATTGTATATTTGAGTAATATAGTTGTATGATATTAAGTTATTTTATAATACCCTTTAGTTAAGAGTTAGTTGGGAGTTAGTTACTTTTCCTCTCAACCTTTGGAAATTTATTTATATGCACTACTTTCTCATTTTAAGAGAGGAGATTTTGGGGCTGAAGCATTGAGGAGAGGATGGCCTTACTTTTCATGGAGATTTTGGAGAGAAAACTTAGAGATGTGAGGGAGAGTTTGTAAGCATATGTCTTTAAGAATTTTTGGTTATCTTTGCTTTTGGGAGAGAGACATTTTTGTGAGAATTTCAGTAGTTGAGAGAGGGATTCTTTGCTGTGGAGTTATTTCTTTCTTTCATGGAGATTTCTGAAAGTGGATAGGGTTTGAAGGATGCATCTCAAGTTTGGAATTGTCTTCTCTTTTGCTTCCTTCCTTCTTCGATTCAACCTTTGGAGGACATGAGGTATGGATTGAATATTTTAGTTACTTTATGTGTCTGATAGATTATGAATCTATTTATATATTATCATTATTTATTATATCTATACTTTTCATTTCTATGGTTATTTTAAAGTTTTGAGTTTTTGTTTGTAAGAATTAGCATGTGTTTTCCTAGAGTTTTTAGCAACCTATTTTTGGAGATCTATTATTATAATAATTTAAATTGCATCTAGAGTGTTACTAAATTTATTTTCTAGAAGTAAAATTCACAGATCTAAAATGGGTATCTCTCTGATTTTATTTTTAGGGTCGAATTAATGCTTTATTTTTGACATTTTGGCAGACTATGCCTATCCATTCTTGATTCTGAATTTTCTGTCAAATGTATTCATATGCGACAGGCTGATATGATCATATAAAAGTCTGAATTTGATATCAAAGATTCTCCTAAGTCTTATATTTAATTTCCAATTATTTTTGTCAATTTTAATTATGTTTTGTGAAAATTACAACCGTTTTAGTGAAGACAAGTCTGAACCCTAACCAAAATATTCTATTTTAAACCAGAAGTCATAACTTTCTTTCCCGCCGTTGGATCTTCTTAAAAATAAAATTGAGATTCCATAATTATGTTATCTAAATCTCCACTGAAGTGATTTTCTTTATTATTTTTTTTGGGGAAGATATGGTTGACTATTCTATGATGACTATTCTTTGCATTTAATCCTTGCTTGAAATAATTCAGTTTAAGAACATCATTAAGTTTTAAGGTTTCGTATGGTTACCAGAGGCTATTAGAATTTTTTTTTGGTTAATTGGATCTATTTATACTCTGAATATGTTTATAATATCACTTGGATGTCTTCTTATATGTTTGGAACATTCTGAATGCCATATTGGGTTTAGGGTTGTCAAGTGGACTAGGGACAACATATGTTTTCCTAAACTCAATCAAATGTTGTTATGGAATTGATATGAATTCTTGATGATGAATCTATTATGTTCTTATAATTTTTATATGTATGTTAGGGAACCTAAGTACACTAGGTGAGTGGCTCATAGTGAGGGGTCGGGGCCCTAAGTGGCTAGTACCAGGATAACCTACTATGAGTTATTTAATCAAGTGATAACCTAAATAAATGAATTGGGAATGAGAGATTATTGGAATGGGAAATTACACACTAATCAAGATTAATTGTGCCTCACCCATGCCTTTAGTGCTAGTAAAGACTAAGGATGGGAGTGGGAGAAGGTACCTATGCGTAGGTACGACTGGATGACCTTGTCTGTACGAGAGACATTCGGTTCCGCATGTGCCTACTTGGGGGCCGGGGCCAAGAGTGGCTAGTACCAGGACAACCCAAGGGGTGAGGCCTATGTGATGAAACTCACCTAGCTTGTAGCTTAGAGTCTCTACCAAATTTGATCATGCCTCTAGTAGTTCTTGTGGTTTTCTTGTCTTTTCTTTTGTGTTGTGACTTTGGGTAAATCTTATCACCACTTTAAGAATTTCCCAGTTGTTACCTCTTGTATGGGCCTTTGGTTCTATCTCCTAGCTTGGGAGAGTGGGCCTATTGGTTCCACATGGTTGGGTGGTTAATATTTATATCGAGGTATTGATCGTGATTCTTTGGATGATCCTAGCACATATTCCTTTCCAAATCTGCAGTTGAAAATTTCTTATTGGATATTTTAATATGTTGAGATGTACTTATGTATCTGTATTCATGTAATTTTAATCTCTTAAAAGGAGTCTTTTAGTATTGATGTAATCTCAATTCAAGGCAATGCTAAGGGAATGGGTAGTTCTAGGTAAAAGAAAGGTAAAAGAATGTGGAATATTGGACATGTTACTAGCATTAAAAGAAAGTATTTATATTATTTCTCCTATCCTCTTATGTTGTCCATATGTAAAGGAAATAATCTTAAATATAGTTATATATAATGATGTATCACAAAAATAATGTATTCTCTCTTGATGAAAAGATCCAAGGAAATTATTGAGAAATGATAGGTTAGTGATTGAAATTATTAACAATGAATGGTTATGAAACAATGCAATAAAATAGTAACTTGATTATAATGTTAATACTTGGTTCATGTTAATGAAATACCTAGGATAATGCTTACCTTAATGAATATTAATCTCTTGCCTAAATTATTAGAGAAAAGTGATATAAAGGATAGTAGATGTAGATGAAATCAATATGAATTTATGGAATGAGTTGATAAAAGGAATAATGATGTTGGATGATTAACCTATGTTTAATAAAAGAAATAAGTTAGGGACATTTAACTTGGTGCATTAAAATGAATGTAGATTTTTTAAGCTCATGATTCCGTGAATATCTTATGCATGTAAATGGTTTATATGATGTTGCTTTAGTAGTGACGTTAGGGAACCCGGGAGGACTTAAGTTGTATAAATCTTACATTCAAGTAGTAGAAAATTATTTTTTCTTTTAGAAATATGAAGTGTAATGATGAATATTATTCTAGTTAAAATAAATAAATAAAATAAAATAAAATTCACTACTTGCATTTTATAGAGGTTTTATGTCTTGTCCTCTTGGGTTGCCTGGCAGGGTGCTACAACGACTCCTGCGGACACACTTGATCATTCAAATGTGTCAAAAAGGGTCATGGTGACTTCCTAGGGGTCCTAGTACTCCTTATCACACGTTAGGACCCCTAGGGAGTCCCCATGACCCCTTTTGACATATTTTAATGCTCAAGTATGTCTTAAGGGGTCTTAGGTCCCCTTCAAACACACCTGAGCATTCAAATGTGTCAAAAGGCGTCATGGGGACTCCCTAGGGGTCCTAGTATGCCTTATCACATGTTAGGACCCCTAAGAAGTCCCCATGACCCCTTCTAAGACATTCGAATGCTCAAGTGTCTCTTAAGGGGTCTTAGGACCCCTTCAGACACACTTGAGCATTCAAATGTGTCAAAAGGGGTCATGGGGGCTCCATAGGGGTCCTAGTACACTTTAGCACACATTAGGACCCCTAGGGAGTCTACATGACCCCTTTTGACACATTTGAATGCTGAAATGTGTCTCAAGGGCTCTTAGGATCCCTTCAGACACACATGAGCATTCAAATGTGTCAAAAGGGGTCATGGGGGCTCCCTAGAGTTCCTAACGCATGATCAGGTGTTCTAGGACCCCTAAGGAGTCCCCATGACCCCTTTTGACACATTTGAACACTCAAGTGTTTCTTAATGGGTCTTAGGACCTCTTCGGACACACTTGATCATTCAAATGTGTCAAAAGGGGTCATGGAGACTCCCTAGGGGTCTTACTACACCTTATCACATGTTAGGACCCATAGGGAGTCCCCATGACCCCTTTTGACACATTTGAATGCTCAAGTGTGTCTTAAGGGGTCTTAGGACCCCTTTTGACACATTCAAATGCTCAAGTGTGTCATAAGGGGTCTTAGGACCCCTGCAGACACACTTGAGCATTCAAATGTGTCAAAAGGGGTCATTGGGACTCCCTAGGGGTCCTAGTATGCCTTATCACGTGTTAGGACCCCTAGAGAGTCCCCATGACCGCTTTTGACATATTTGAACACTCAAGTGTGTCTTAAGAGGTCTTAAGACCCCTTCAGACACACTTGAGCATTCCAATGTGCCAAAAGGGGTCATGGGGACTCCTTAGGGGTCCTACTATGCCTTATCACGTGTTAGGACCGCTAGGGAGTCCCCATGACCCCTTTTGACACATTTGAATGCTCAAGTGTGTCTTAAGGGGTCTTAGGACCCCTTTGGACATACTTGAGTGTTCAAATATGTCAAAAGGGGTTATTAGGACTCCCTAGGGGTCCTAGTACACCTTATCACATGTTAGGACCTCTAGGAAGTCCCCATGACCCCTTTTGACACATTGGAACACTCAAGTGTGTCTTAAGGGGTTCTAGGACCCTTTCAGACACACTTGAGTGTTCAAATGTGTCAAAAGGGGTCATGGGGACTCCCTAGGGGTCCTAGTATGCCTTATGACTTCGAAATGGTAGAGAAAGAAAATGAGATAAACCAAATTTATGAAATTCTTGGAATCCGTAGCTTCTCTCCGAGCTTAAAATGATAATTCATGGAGCCAAAATTATGGTGAAAATTAAATTCTTCAAGTAAGTCATTCAAAAACACACAGAATACTATAACGCATGATGATTTATAGAGTATTTATGACAGACTATGTTGTTCAAAAGCCCGCAATCCCTGCCATATCTCATAGTACTTATGAGAAGCAATGGCAAAAGTTTGAGACAAAGGTGGTGCCGGCATTGAAGCGGCAAGACATTCTTCATAATATCAGGGCGGTGCCATTGAAATGGCAAGGCTTTCCTCATAATGTCACGCCACTGCTGATCTCTTGCCCTTTGCTTCTATAATCCACCTCTAGTGAACTATTCTTCAAAGCCTCCAATTCTGCATAGCTAGGGTTTACGACGCCTGTAAAAGGCACAACTATGCCCCTATAGGGACTCATGGTCGTGCTTAGAATCATATTATTTTCATGCATTCCCTAACATTTAATACAAAGATTTAGCCAGCTGTCTTTAAAGACCTAGAAGAAATGAAAAATAAAAATTACTATATAATACATTAGTATATTATACATTAGTACATTAGTATATAATATAAATTAGTATATTATATATTAGTACATTAGTATATAATTCATTAGTACATATAATACATTAGTAGATTATAATACATTAGTATATATATAATATATACATTATATATATCATATGCCTCTTTTCTATATATATTATATACATTAATATATGTAAAAGTTCAATTTTTTTCATTTGCTCCCGCCCTTTTTTTAATCTGCTTGGGGATATCGGGTACCCGATATGAAATCGGATACCCAATTTTTGATAGGTAATATTTGACCAAAATATTCCCTGTCCCCACAGACTAGACAATCACGAGATTTTATACTTTTTTCACTCGTTGCAGAAAAAAAAATGTGATTTGGGGCCCATTGTTTGATTTTTGTCGACTTGTGGTCTCACCATGGGAAGCAGCAGTCATCGAAAGGCTAAACGCAAGAGGAAGCTGATGAATGAATAAATTCAAGTATATAGGGAAAAGGATAAGGAAAATCACCGAAGAAGGAGAGAAGGTATGTTAAACATTAATCAATCAAACCCCGTAAATATAGTTGTAAGTGAAGAGGATGTTGAATTTGAAAATGTACGGATGGAGATTGAAAATGTAGACTTGGGGAATGAAAATGTTGCACAAGAACCACATGAACGTTACACATCTCCAAATTATATGCGAAATGAAGTCCCTTGCAGTAAAGATAATCAAACTTCAAATTCGGGGCTTTCAGGAAGACCTAAATGGTTAATTGAAATTGAGGAGAACATTATGAATAATTGGGAAGGAAAGAGGTCACATAGAACCATTAGGTTGTGGGCTTCAAGAGTTTATGATCAATTTTTTGGAAACAAGACATTGGTTGAGCAATGTCAAATTTTTGTGCAGTTGTTAAAGATGCAAAAGATGAGACTTGTGCTTGTGAAATTGAAGATTCGTGTGATCAAATAAATGGAGAGAAATGCCATTGTTGTGAAGAATCTTTTCAATGCTCTCAATAGCATTGGGAAGACTAGCAGAGAAAAAGACAAGAGAGTTGCTTGGAGGATTATTACAACCTCCTTAGTAAGTCATTAGTTGAGAAAGGCTCGTTTGATGAGACAAACTTGTGTTGACTTCAATATAGACCGTAAAACTTTGGGTAGAGCACTTGCAAGAAGAGAAAGACTTGATGATCCGCTTCAAATTGATACATGGGATTATGGTGGGAGACTTCCACGCTTCGATAAGAAGCTAACAGATGTTGTCAAGGATGAAATTCAACAATTTTGGGATGCTAACTCAAGAGTGTCACCAAATGTGAAGGATGTCTTGAAGTTGAGAGTTGGAAATCGAGACCGCTTTCCACATCATAAACATTATGTGGAGGTAAGTCAAACAATGTTGTATAAAAAATTTTGTGAGACACATCCAACACTAAAAATATCACAAAGGTCTTTTGAATCCGTGAAGCCATTTTATTTTGTACCCCTTAAGATTCGGAATACATGTTGTTGCAAATATCATGTTGAGTTTTCAATGCATCATGAATTATTACGGTCCATTTGTTCTACTTTGCATACTAATGAAATGCTAGAGGATTGTGGTGCAAGTGGTCTTCCCAAATCATCAAGAGACTTGCTAGATCAATTTTTATGTCATAGAGATTATGGTTGTTTATTTTATAAAAAAGATTGCTTAAATGCCAAGTGCTCAGAATGTGGTGGCTTGTCCAAGTTTAGAACATGTTTTCATGAGGGTTTGGAACACAATTTTGGAAAGACACTCATCCAAAAAAAGGTATATGAAATGGTGAAATATACATTGAAGAGTGGAGGTGAAGGCTCTAGATGTGAGTTAGTTGCAAAAGAATACAATGTTGCTGATTTTATCTTAGATTTCAAGACAAATCTTTTTTATAGTATGCAAGGCATAGTCATAGGTCTCAATGGTTGGATAAAAAATTTAGGACATGTAAGGACACTTTCCCCATTGGAACTATTATATCCATTGTAGACTTTGCGGAGAACTATACATTGCAGCCCCAAAATGAGACTCAAGCTCAATATTACTGTGTGTGAGTGATTTACACCTTCATGAAATAACAAGATTTAAAGAGAATTTACACTATTCAAAGCAAGCTAATCTAAATAATGCACAAATTAATCTAAATATCTCATGGTTCTCTAAATTGAAGTGGTAAATGAGGCTCTCAGTTGCAAATCCTCACTAGTGACACTTTAATTATGAGAATTGAACTAAGAATGATATGCAAACTAGATCTAATTATCAAATTCTAGCTCTATTTGATGAACAATCTACTATGATCAAATCAATTTAAGCTAATTAGCAATGACAAATGATAAGTGAGTGATATGGATGCAAATTGACAGAGCTTTGCTGCAATTCAAAGATATGGAGTGGATGATTTATGCTTCTAAATGCCTTCAATATATAGGATTTTCCCAAGGGTAGGGGGTAGAGTGAGATAACCATGGTTATGCTTGAGTAAGGTCAATTGGATTTTCTTTGTCCATAAATGGGGGGACAAACATTTAAATGGTTTCAAAAGGCTGGACCATTTCAACAAAAGTGAGTGATTTGTGTCCATTTTGTCTCCTTTTTTTGCTTTGTTGAGGGAATTTAGTATTTATTAATTAATTAAAGTAATTAAATTTAGCCATGAAGGGTAAGAGGTTCATTTTGATTTTTGCTTTCAACAACTATGTCATTAATTGAATTTAATCAATTTCATAGTGTTTTTCCCCTTTTCAAGCTTTATTTAATCATTTAATCATTTAATTGAATTTTCCTTTGATTTGAATTGCCTTTGTTCCATTTATTGATTTTTCATGCTATTTTGATGATTTGATGCACCTTTTGATTGATTTAAGCCTTTGGCCAATTTTTCGTGTCTACAAATGCCCCTCTTTGAGTCAATGTGCGAAGAACACCGATTCAAAGATTCCCTTAGTATGATGATCTGATTCTATTCTGGTTCTGTGATTCCTTGATTCCTCTGATAGTTCTGATTGATGTTCTTCCTGATATGATTCTGATGCCTCTTATATGATATGGGTCCTGGTTTGATGATAGGTCCTGGGTTCATTGATAAAGGTCCTGGATTGATTGATAAAGGTCCTAGGTTGATTGATAAAGGTCCTAGGTTGATTGATTGCTGATATGTTGATAGGTTTGATATGATATGGTAAACTGATCTGATACTGATTTGCCTCCTGATATGATACTGATATGATATGATACTTGATATGATATGCCCCACTGATAAATGTTTTTGATGTGATGCCAATTTGATACTCTGATGCCCCCTCAAAAATAAAACATATTGATTCCTTGATTTGAAAGATTTTAATTGATTGGTCCAATATGTTTTCATTTCTGAAAAAAAATATTAATGATATGCCATGACTCACAAATTTGCATATCCAAGATAGATAGGTTTGTTTGTAGTTAAGCAAAACAAGTGATTATAATAGGATAATGGTACCAATGAATGTGATTTGTCAATCTTATAGGATAGTTCTGATAGGATAAATCAATCAGTGTGAAAACCGATATGATTTGATACTATTGCTTCGTTCTCAGGACACAGAGACACGAACAATGGTACTGGGTGTGATTGCTTGATACTTTGATAGGATTGATTAATGTAAGATGACTCATTAATATAGAATACTGATATGATTCCCTTGATTTGTGAAACAGGCACATTTCCATAAATGATATATATATGGACCTTAGCTTCTTGGATATTTGAATTTAAGTCATGGGTTTGACCCACCTAGAGTACATGTTATTGAGATGATTGATTATGGAGCTCCTTCAGTTTGTTGATATTGTATCATGATTCAGTTATTGATCAGGACTTGGATGTATCATTTTGATGACATTGTATCTTTGATTAGACAAAGTTCATGGATCTTTGATATTATGGACACTTATGATTTATGGACTTTCCTTGATTCTTGATTGAATGACCCATTTTATGATTGATCAAGATTTCAATTGAATGAACCCCTTTTTCCCTTGGAAAAATACTACAAACAAATGCACATGCAATTAATCTAACATGATAATGCAATTAACCTTCCATGATAATGCAATGCAATGCAGCTAAGTGTCACTAGCTTTTAGCAAATAAATACCTTGAGGATAAATTTTCATCATTGAGCACTTTGGGACTGAAAAGTCGATACAATCACCACTGCCCACTGACATGATGATATGAATACCACTTTTTATCGCATTTGGTAACCTCCTTTTTGAACTAGTACAACCCACACTAGTCGAATAAACCAACTATGAGAGTATGAATACCAGTTTCAATGAATTTAATGTTGCATAAACAAGCAAAGGTCAACCTTCCACCCTATATGAAAGTCCTCGATGGTTCTTTGATGACCATGTCGTTAGACGAATTCACATAAGTTGTTGGATATCCCTCAAGATAGTCACTCAAAGACAAGAAAAATATCATGTCTCCATCATCGCCAATCTAGTCGAAACATCATCAATTAGCTAAAAAGATGTGATAAAATCAATGTAAGTAAAGATCATCAAAAGAAAGCTTCAAGTGTTTTGCATTGTTTCATGATTTTCAAAAAGTATTTCCAAGTATTCTAATCTTTTTAAAGTGTTTTCTCAATTTTTAATCCCGAATAATAAAGTCAATGAAGGCTCATGGATCGAGTTGTGGTAATTGAATTCTTGATTAGTGAACAATGATATCCATCAAAGGTTCACGAAAATCTTCTTCTCTCTTCTGAAACTCTGATAATTCCCTCTCTGATGTGACTAAATATTGTACTATTGAATCCTTTTGAAGTTAATGCCTTGCTTCATGTGAATTCATGCATGTTGTTGAAATCCACTGATTAAGATCAAATGCCCCAGTTGGATAGAAAAAATGTTGGACTTGGACAAACTTTCAAGATTTTACCGAAGCTCAGTTTATGCAAGATGCAACTCAAAAGCACTTCATGCTGTCCTTTTTACCCACTCTCAAACAAGATCACATTGGTTTGCCCCCAATGTCTTAGCAAGATATAGGACACGAAGGATGGATTTGCAAGCTGATGGATTAGAGATGGAAAGGCTATGATGGAAGAAGTATGCGAATGTGACCCATAGGACTATCTCCTCAAGAGTACCCAAGCTAAGGAAAAAAATGATATAGCAATGTGAAGCATATTTTTGGATAAGCCATGAAAGTCAATTGTGCAGTGTTAGATAGTGTATAGGATAACGATCTGCTGCCATGAAAAGGAGTGATCCAAAAGAGTGGACATGTCAAGAAGTTTTTGATAACAATTTTTTTTTTAAAAGTTCATCTTGATCAAGACCAAGGGTCAATTTGGGTAAGATGTGTATAAGATAACACAATCAAGATAAAGGAGTGATGGAGGCTATGAAGGGATGTTTTGGGATTATGAAAAAGCTGATGGAATAATGGAGGTGAATTTGGGATAAGAAGGATCATGATAGGGTAACATGGATGCAACAAGTACATAAGTTGATGGAAAGGATAACAAATGTTAAGATACTCAATGCTCATGGATGTGTTCAACCTTGTCAAGATGAAGGTGATAGAGGAAATATGGATGAAAGTGAGGTAAACGATAGGAAGATGGAAGATAGAATGGATGAAACTTTGCCCCCAAGTGTAGAGTGCAAGAAGGAAGAATTATGCATGATGCCTGTTTGCCAGGTTTTCATCATGGTACTTGTCTAAGGTGCCACAAGAAGTGGTTTTCACCCTAGATTTATTTCTTTTTATTTTTGCTACCAAGGTGCCTATTGCTAGGTTTTCACCAAGGCACTTTTTCTCTTTTTTCATTTTTTTCTTTTTTTCTTTGTTTTTTTCTTTTTTTGTATTTTTCAATATTTTCCCAACATTAGAATCTTTGGACAATGCTCCTCTGAAAGATATGCTATAATAAACCATGGGTATGACTAGGATGCTCAAAGATATTGATAAGAGGGATGGAAGTACGAAAAGTATGCATTGGAAAATGAATGTGAGGATAAGAAAAAGGTATGTTGAAGATGGAAATGTTGGCAAGATCAACTTTGACACACACTTTGAAGAGTGGTGGAATGATGGATGAACAATAGATGTAGGGGGTAAGGATCTTTTTGAGGTAGTGGATTTTGGGATGTAAGAAGATGAAGGATGTTTGGAAGGAGATGGAATGGAAGCCTTTGGAAGCTTGAATGTCAATATTGATTCTTCTTTTGTGTGCAAGTCTTTCAACAATGACTTGGGAATCCACATATTCTTTGATTTTTCTTCCTTTTGGAATGCTTTTGAATGCATTTCTTCAATGAGGGATTTAGGAACCCACATTTTATTTTTTTCTTTTTGCTTGGTGGACCTTTGTGGTCTTTTGGATATTTCATTTTTCTTTTCATTCACATGTCGATTAGATGGGACATTGTGATTTTTATGCACATATGGATTCTTGGATTTATGATTTTTATGTTGCACATCAAAATTGCTTCCAAAAGACTTAGGAATTGTGGATGAATAGGAATAATATGGATGGTTCATATGGATTGGTGTTTGGACATTCTTCAAGTATGTGTGTCTTTGTTGATCTTGATACATGGTAGGGTAAGTGAATGGATAGCTAGGGATGATAGGAATGGTTGATGGGGGAATATATGGACCCAGTATGGATGGAAGGAATGAAGACTTTTGTTTTGGGACATAGGAACCCAAAATGGATTTGGAGGATAGTGGAGGTATGTGGTTGTATTTGAATGGAGGAATATAAGGTGTGAAAGGGATATCAATATCTTTGGAAGGAGCTCCATCGTCAATGTTCTCATCTTTAAGATTTATCTTTATACTAATAGGCTCATGAGTAGCTTTGATAGGAACACATTTGATAGGATCAACTGAAGCTTGAAGGGATTTATTATCTTGCAAGGTATTTGGAAGAATGATGGTTTCTTGAGGTGAACATGGAGGAATATGACAAGGAAATGATGGGATGCTTTGATCTTGACAAGGATCTTCAAATGATGTAGAGATGGTATTTTGCTCTTGATTTTCAATATGCTCATTGGAAGTTATGGAAGGGATATCTTGATCTTGCTCAGGAAGTGGAGAAAATATGGAACTTGGAAGGGTACTTTGTTCTTGGAACGGAAGGATATCATCTTGAAAGACATGAAAGGATGCAAGGGGATCATCACAAGGTTCAAGGGATATGGGACCTTCATCAAATATGGGAGGGGTTTGTATATAATCTTGATCTTGATCTTTATCAATATTTGTTTCTTTTCTTTTTAGATTATCCTCTTGACATGAAGCCACTTCTAAGGACAAGGTAGATGTTTGGATATGTGTGGGGAATGTTTGGAAGAATGGTGTAGGATCCTCTTGAATAGGTATAATAGGCATTGAGGCACATGAAGCTTTGGGTTCTAAGATCTTTGAAGCATGGAAACAATCTGCAGCAAGATGTGAGTTAGCTTAGGTTTCTTTTAGAGGTAGCCCTTGAGGGTAGACATAGTCAATGGGAAAAGTATCATCATTAGGCTCATTCTTTGATGGAGGAATTTTGGATAATTGTGGAGCTTTGGGAGATGAAGAAAAGATGAAAGGAATGCTAGCTATGGGAGGGTCTTTGCTAGATAGAGGTTCGGGAGATGGATGAAGGATGAAAGGTGTACAAGTCATCCAGGGAGAAACCTTGTTAGGAGATGGACAAAGGATGAATGGATTCCTCTTGCTATATGGAGGTTTTTGAATTAGATCTTGCTTGAGAGCGGTATTTTTCACTCCATATTCTTTATTATCTTGATCACAAATAGGTTGATTATGCAATTTCCTTTGATCCAAGATAAGTTTATCACTCTTAAATGCTTGCTTTTGTGAGGAGGATGAAGATATGGATGACCCATCATCATAGAGGAAAGGACTAATTGATCTTAATGATGGCTCTTTAGATAAAGTATCTTTTTTCTTTTCTTCATCCTTTCTTAAAGTTGATGTGTCATAATTATGTGGAAGCTCAGCTCCTGATTGAGCTAAAGTTAGGAAATATGCTTCTTTATCCCAGTCCAAAATTCATTCCATTATTTCTATAAACACAGGATCTTGGGATGCTCTCACAACATCATCTTTAGACACCTCATCACTTTGAAAAGAATAGCTTGATATTAATAATGGCATTTTATATGATGTATCTCTTTGGTTTTCCTCATTCTTTCTCAAAGTTGATGTGTCATAATTATAAGGAAGTTTAGCTCCTGCTTGAGCTAAAGTTAGAAAATATGTGTCTTTATCCCACTTCAAAAGTAATTCCATTATTTCCAGAAACCTAGGACTTTGGGATGCTTCAACAACATCATCTTCAGACACCTCATCACTTTGATTCCTATAGAGATCTTGATCTTGACTTCGATAATTATGCTCCATAACAGGATTGATTTGTTTCTCAAATAGGCTCCTCATTATGGATCAATCCTTCCTTCTTTAATTTCAATCTGATTGGGTTGGTTTGGAACATGTCACAAGTCTTGATCAATTTTTAAGATTTAAAAATTTAATTGTATTTCGATCAAGTACTTTGGAACTTCTTGTTTGAAAAGTTGAAGACAATCTCAACACACACATCAATAGTTCACCATATCCCTAGATCACTCTAATGTGTATATTCTCAAATGTTTCCACAGGTTTGATCACAAGAAAGACTTCCAAGCAAGCTACCTAGCACAAATTTGGCTTTTAAATGGCTCTATTAGGTAGTTTTTGCTATTTTTATTGTTTTGTAGTAAGTTTTTCATTCAAAATAGATCTTAGCCTTTCATCCCCACAAGTATGTTAAGGGGCTTCCCACACGCACCGAAGCATGATTTTGCGCAATCTGTTAAGACTACTAGAGGAAGTTCGAAAGAGCTAAAATCCTTTTTGTCGTGCACCCCATTAAGGATACACGCGTTTCATTTTATAGTGGGTCGGATTCTCACGGCAAAAGAAAGTGTATCCCACTTTGGGCTGTTCCTCTCACCGGCCCTTTTAAGGCAATCTCGGGAGGCGAGCCCACTAAGTTTTAAACATGTTCATTTGAAAGCATGAAAAGTGGATTTGGTAGAGCAAGTTTGGGAATCTGATTCACTCAAAGAGTGAAGAGAATATCCCTATTGCTTTTCCCTTATCCCAAACACTCACAATCAATTTGGTTCTTTTTCAACCCCGTGACAAAGGGATTCTTAGAATTGAAGTGTTTATTTTTTTCTCTTAATGATTAAACTATGTTTTGAACTTTGAAATGCCACAAGCTAAGGGAATGTGCAAGCTTGATGAGAAAAATACCTCAAACGATGCTAGCAAAGGCTAGGCACATTTTTAAGTAGTAGATTTTCTCATTTTCTCTCCAAATCCTTCCCTTACCTTAGCAAAACGTTCCCTCCACCAACAAGTTAGTCAACACAAATTCATACAAAGTGAGGGGAAACCAAAATCAAAAATCTTAAAATGATCAAATTGATTATGCTCTTGATTTATTTTGAACTCAAATATTTGCAAATTAAATCCAAAAGGTGCAAGGTATACTCTAATAGGACATCCTTTTTTGTTTCTTTTTTGCATGCAAAAAAGAAAAAAAAATAATTTTTGAGCACTTTTCTGCAACAGAGCCTGTACCTGAGACATAAAAATGGACATAGAGTTAAAATTCGGTCATCATTTTAACAATTTGATAAAACATAGAAAATACAGCAACACGACATTATCCAGACTATAGGCGAGATAAAATTTAATAAAGACATGACTACTTTAACCGCGAGCGTCACCAAAAGGGGCTCAAGAGAGATTAAAATAACCAAGTGCGATATCAAATTTTAGCTAAGCGTGAAATCTTTACTAGACACGACAACAGTAATTACTCTGATACAATATAAATGCTCAATCAGGCGACATTGTCTATGCTGAACGCGAGATCTAATTTAATAAAGACGTGATTACTTTAACCGCGAGCGTCACCATAAGGGGCTCAAGCGAAATTAAAATAATCAAGTGCGATATCAAATTATAACAACGCGTGAAATCTTTATTATAAGCAACAAATTAATTCAGAAAGGTGACATTTCATTAATCAAAGGTGACATTTAAAATCATCAAAGCGAGAAATTAAATGAATAAGGCAGAATACTCCCTTTACACCAGGTGTAAAATGATTCCTTGGCCGTAGCTTTTAATTCTGTTGACGCGACATTTAAATGACCAAAGGCATCAACTGCTTGTCCGTGACGCAAGAGTTTAATTTCTGCAGGCGTAATTTCTTTCGCGAGAAGTGTGATTCTGCAGGCTGAAAAGTGTAATCGTTCAGACTCCAGGTGATATTTTAATTTCCACGCACGACATCTGTTTACTTTAGGTGTGATTTCTTTACCGACAACCATGATTTCTTTTCTGTAACCTGCAAACAGTGAGAAAATTCATGCAATTCTAGCCTAAATTTTGCAAATAACGTAGAAATTATGATGAATTTGAGGCCTAGAGCCCCACGGTGGGCGCCATTTGTGTGTGAGTGATTTACACCTTCATGAAATATCAAGATTTAAAGAGAATTTACACTATTCAAATCAAACTAATCTAAATAATGCACAAATTAATCTAAATATCTCATGGTTCTCTAAATTGAAGTGGTAAATGAGGCTCTCAGCTGCAAATCCTCACTAGTGACACTCTAATTATGAGAATTGAACTAAGAATGATATGCAAACTAGATCTAATTATCAAATTCTAGCTCTATTTGATGAACAATCTACTATGATCAAAGCAATTTAAGCTAATTAGCAATGACAAATGATAAGTGAGTGATATGGATGCAAATTGACAAAGCTTTGCTACAATTCAAAGATATGGAGTGGATGATTTATGGTTCTAAATGCCTTCAATATATAGGATTTTCCCAAGGGTAGGGGGTAGAGTGAGATAACCATGGTTATGCTTGAGTAAGGTCAATTGGCTTTGCTTTGTCCATAAATGGGGGGACAAACATTTAAATGGTTTCAAAAGGCTGGACCATTTCAACAAAAGTGAGTGATTTGTGTCCATTTTGTCTCCTTTTTTTGCTTTGTTGAGAGAATTTAGTATTTATTAATTAATTAAAGTAATTAAATTTAGCCATGAAGGGTAAGAGGTTCATTTTGATTTTTGCTTTCAAAAACTATGTCATTAATTGAATTTAATCAATTTCGTAGTGTTTTTCGCCTTTTCAAGCTTTATTTAATCATTTAATCATTTAATTGAATTTTCCTTTGATTTGAATTGTCTTTGTTCCATTTATTGATTTTTCATGCTATTTTGATGATTTGATGCACCTTTTGATTGATTTAAGCCTTTGGCCAATTTTTCGTGTCTACAATTACAATTCCATTCAGGTTGCTATTTTTGTACACATCACATATAGACATTCCCCTGATAGCACAAAAGATGAGCGAAAGATAATCAGAGAGTACCATTTTTATATGAGCGATGACAGGTCTCACTCTCATGAGTTTGTTCAACATTGTTTCCAGAACTATTTTGACTTCTAGCAAGAAAATGGTATTGCTATGGATAGGCATCTCATTTGGTCGGCTAATTACACCGGTCAATTTAAGAATGCTAGAATGTTTTATTGGTTGTGTAGAATGCATGTGGAGAGAGGTGTACCTCATATTTGGAGTTTTTTTGAGCCAGGGCATGGGAAAGGGGAGCATGACAGAGCAGGTGCGTGTGTGAAGAGAGCTCTAGTTAAGGAGCAATTGAGGATTTCAGGTGCTGTACTTCTTGATGCTCATTCTATTGTTGATTGGTGTACTTTAGCATTGTCACAGGGGGGACTCTTGATTCTACAGTGCGTAGATTCTTTTGGTTGGTTGAGGAGGGAACTATAGGAGATACATTGGATTGTCAAATAGTGAAAGACTCTTAAAAAATGCATTCATTTCGAAGCTCCAATAGTAGTACATGGACCATTTGGACATGAGAGTTGGCTTGTTTTTTCCCCATATGTTTTTAGTATGATTGGGATCATTGCGAGTCAAGTGAGTGAGTGGATACATGGGTTCCATAGTATCTAACTTCTTTATCTTTGACACTCTCTATAAGAAATGATGACATGGACACTTCAGTTGACTATGACCATCTTTCAGATCTTCTGAAGACAAGAAATGTTTTTGCATTGGTTGCACCGTAGGGGAATGGAGAGGTCAGATTATTGGTTAGCACATTGTGTACAAGGTAAACATAAGCTTGTACAACTGATGATAGATGGTGATGGGTTCACATATCCTACTGGTTTAGTTGTTGTTGTGGGAACATGGCTATGAACATACATGATTAGAAAGAATGGAATTCCCGCATTTGAAGACTATGAGAAGCACAAAACTATTCTCATGTATTCACACCTTGTTATAGCAACAAATGTCAAGTTGTCAAAGCATCAAAGAAGACCAAAGACAAAATAAATTTGGACTATTAGTACTGCTAATCATGAAGCACTATTGGAGACCCTGAAGCAAAGAGATGACCCTTCAGGAACACTTGACTAGGTAATAAGTTAACTTAGTGCATTGTTTTCTAAGTTTGTTAAGCTTAATTTCAATACATTAATTTCACCTTTCTTAGATTTTATTTTGAGTCAATAAACTTGGTTTTGTATGTGGATTGTAACTTGTGTAGGAGCACCTACGAAGACACCTATGGTCACCATGGATCCAATCAGAGATAGAAGGGCAAAAGGATCCTTAATGGTTAATTGAGATCTTTTGAAGCCTATAATGGCAATTTGTAACAATCAATTTGATTTAAAAGTTAAATGTCCTAAAACTCTTGATAAGGACTTATGACCAAAATCATGTATGGGTGGCCAATAGCGCCAAGAAGGGATCGTACATGTCATTTGCATGGTTTGAATTCTTACATGTTTGATTGTTGTTTATAATGCTTTAAGGATATTATTTTTTATCATTTCAAACAATCTATAAAAGTTAAACCTCAAACATACTAAGCTTCACAGTTCAAATTTCACAAGCTTAATCATGATTAGTTTCACAATTCAAGTTTCAAATATACCACTAACAGTTAGTTGAAAGCGGCTCAACAGTGTATCTTTCAAACCATCCGACCTAGCATCAAACCATCTACTCCATCGGTTCCAGTTTTCCAAGTAAACACTAGTGACAACCCCGTTCTTCTCATGGATTCACGGGAAAGCTCGCAACCATGCTCAACCCAAGTGACCCCAAGGTGCACTAAGCATGATTGGGAAGTGATCTTCCATCGCTCATACCTTGGAGCTCATGAGAGGTATCGAAAAATTGTTAGATGCTAGGGGATCATGTAATTGAGGTCTACAATAACCTCTCTTAGTTTTGGGTGATTCAACATCGTTTGCATTTGGCAAGGCAATCTCAGTTGATGCCAAAACTTGCAATGAGGGTTAGTTGAAAGTGGCTCAGCAACATATCTTTCAAACCGTCTAACCTAACATTGAACCATCTACTTCATCAGCTCTAATTGGCCTAGTAAACACCAATGACCACCCTGTTCCACCCACGGAGTCATGGGAAAGCTCATGACCACGCTTGACCAAAGTGACCCCAAGGTGCACTAAGCACGATTGGGCAGCAATCTTCCGGGGCTCATATCTCATAGCTCATGAGAGGTATTAAAAAACTGTCAAAGGCTAAGGGATCATATTTTCGAGGTCTACAATAACCTCTCATAGTTTTTGGCGATTCGACTTTGTTTGCATTTGGCAGAGAAATCTCAGTTGATTCCAAAACTTGTAGTGAGGGTCAGTTGAAAGCAGCTCAGCAACATATCTTTCAAACCGTTCGACCTGCCATTGAACCATCTACTCCATCAGCTTTGGTTGGATGAGTAAATACCAGTGACAACCCCATTCTGCCCATGGAGTCACGGGAACGCTCGCAACCACACTCGACCCAAGTGACCCCAAGGTGCACTAAGCACGATTGGGCAGTGATCTTCCAAGGATCATATCTTAGAGCTCGTGAGAGGTATCAAAAAACCATCAAGGGCTACAAGATCATGTTTCCAAAGTCTACAATAACCTCTCTCAGTTTTGGGTGATCCGACTTCATTCACATTTGGCAAGGCGATCTCAGTTGATGCCAAAACTTGTAGTGAGGGTCAGTTGAAAGCGGCTTAGCAATGTATCTTTCAAACCATCCAACCTGGCATCAAACCGTCTACTCCATCAGCTTCAGTTGGTCAGGTAAACACCAGTGACAACCCTATTCTACCCACGGAGTCACGGGAATGCTCACAACCACGCTCGACCCAAGTGACCCCAAGGTGCACTAAGCATGATTAGGCAGCGATCTTCCAGGGCTCATATCTCAGAACTCATGAGAGGTATTGACAAATCATTAGAGGCTATGAGATCACATTTCTAAAGTCTATAATAACCTCTCTCAGTTTTGGGCGATTCGACTTTGTTTGCATATGGCAAGGTGATCTCAGTCGATGCCAAAACTTGTAGTGAGGGTCAGTTGAAAGTGGCTCAGCAGCATATCTTTCAAACCATCCAACCTGACATCAAACCATCTACTCCATCAACTCCGACTGGCTGGGTAAACACCAGTGAAAACCCTGTTCCACCCATGAAGTCACGAGAAAGCTCGCGACCATGCTCAACCCAAGTGACCCCAAGGTGCACTAAGCACGATTGGGTAGTGATCTTCCAGGGATCGTATCTTAGAGCTCATGAGAGGTATTGATAAACCATCAGGGGCTACGAGATCATGTTTTTGAGGTCTACAATAACCATTCTTAGTTTTGGGCGATTCAACTTCGTTTGCATTTGGCAAGGCAATCTTACTCGATGCCAAAACTTGTAGTGAGGGTTAGTTGAAAGCGGCTCAGCAGCGTATCTTTCAAACCGTCTGACCTGGCATTGAACTACATACTCCATCTACTCTGGTTGGCCAGGTAAATGCCAGTGACAACCTTGTTCCACCCATGGAGTCACCGAAACACTCACGACCACGCTCGACCCAAGTGACCCCAAGGTGCACTAAGCACGATTGGGCAATGATCTTCTAGGGCTCGTATCTCAGAGCTCATGAGAGGTATCGACAAACCATCAGGGGCTATGAGATCATGTTTCCAAGTTCTACAATAATATCTCTCAGTTTTGGGTGATTCAACTTCATTTGCATTTGGTAAGGTGATCTCATTCGATGCCAAAACATGCAGTGAGGGTCAGTTGAAAGCGGTTTAGCAGCGTATCTTTCAAACCGTCTGACCTGGCATCAAACTGTCTACTCCATCCTCTCTGGTTGTGATGCAAGAGCATCCTGGGTGCAAGAGCAATCTTGCATCACCCAAAAAAAATATAAATATATATTTCTATTTTTATATTTCAATAAGGGCTATTTTGTGCAGAGCTGCTATTTATGGAAAGATACTATTTTTGGTAATTTTTGTATGTGCTCAGAATGATCTGATTTCTTTTTTGGAGGTTCATTTTGGCTATATAAGTCTACCAGTAAAGTTTCATTGCCAGATCAAGTGTATATTGGAAGATATTGAAGATTTTCAATATTGGCAGTAGGGTACAGAAACTTTGAACTCAGTTTTGAAGGCTTTAGAAGCCTCGGATGAGGTTGAAAATTTGGGTGACAAGCACTTGCGTGAGTCAAGCTTGTAGAGCACTTCATGGCATTTTCAAAATGGGGTTATAATAGCCGATCGGGTCAACTGGTGATGACTTATGGTCTTCGAAAGTTGGGCCACCTGAAATGACAGAAAATAATTTTCTTCAAAATTTTTGTTCAGGTTTCAAAGGTCATCTTGAGCCGACTATGATGTAATAAAATGTAAAATAAAATAATTCTGAGTTTGGTCGGCCTTATTGGCTAAAATTCTGGAACCTTCCCATGCGGTGAAAAATTGCTTATATAAGGAAGGCTGTATTATTGTCTTAGGCAGTTCAGAATAGTTCTGGGTAGTAGATCTGGGTAATAGTTCAAGGCCTTGTCCTACAGAATATTGTAAGGGAATGCCCATGTGGCTTTCCATATTGTAATTC
This sequence comes from Chamaecyparis obtusa, assembly GCA_027943335.1. Classification (NCBI taxonomy): domain Eukaryota; kingdom Viridiplantae; phylum Streptophyta; class Pinopsida; order Cupressales; family Cupressaceae; genus Chamaecyparis; species Chamaecyparis obtusa. Next base: position 26,982 of record BSBK01009991.1, on the reverse strand, counting down.
TAAAAGTTTGTAATTCCACTTTTGTGGAGATAATAAGAAGCCAATTTTCTGTTATTGCATATTGTTGTTGTTTCTCTATTTCTGTTATGTGTTTGTGGTATTCAGGGGAGCACCCTTCATCAAGTGGTATCAGAGCAGGAGTTCTTGAGTGTGTAAATAGATCATCGACTGTCAGGCAGTTTGCACTAGGATCGTGGCTAGGGTTTTAGTGCGCATCGCGAAAATGCCTCCACAAAGGGAACGTGGCAGAAGAGTTGGTGTTGTAACACCTAAGGTTAGAGAGCTGCAGAGACAAGTGCGAGCATTGCAAGAAGAGATTCACAGAGGAATGAATCTTAATGTCAGAGATGAAAGAAAGGATGAAGCCGAAGAGGAATATCAAGAAGGAGAAGCTGAAATTGTGAACCAAGAGGAAGAAAGACTTTTTCGGGTGATTTCTAAGATTGGGAAAAGACCTAAGATTGAGGTTCCTACATTTTCTGAAAATCTTAACCTAGAGGAATTGATCGACTAGATCAATGAATGTGAGGAGTATTTTGAGTATGAAGATGTTGAGGATCCTGATAGGGTCAAATTTGCGAAGGCCAGACTGAAAGGTCATGCGAACATTTGGTGGCAAGAAATTCAATTGGAGCGAAATAGAAGAGGGAAAGATAAAATCACAAGATGGGATCGGATGGTGGATAAATTGAAGTGACAATTTATTCCTGTTGATTATGAGCTTGACCTACTAAAGAAAATGCAAAGTTTGAAGCAAGGAGGAAGATCTGTTCAGGAGTATACAGAGGAGTTCTATCGACTCCTCATCAGAATAGGCCATGCATAAGCTGACAAGGAGAAAGTTGCCTGATATCTTAATGGGTTAAGGCCAAGCATTCAAGAGGAGTTGAATCTGGTTCAAATAAACAGTATTGAGGAGGCATACCAGTTTGCCCTAAAAGTAGAGGAAAAGTTGAACAAGAAGTTTGAGAGCAGACAAAATGGAAGAGGTCGTGGTGGAAGATCTAGTGGATGGTCATATGGTGGTCGAAATGAAGATGCGAAAAAGAAGGATGAGGCCAGTAGTAGTCAGAATCAGAGAGGAAACAATTCTAATCGTTTCCAAGATCAGAATAATAGAGATCAGAGGGGAAGAGGAAGAGGACAAGGTTCAAGAAGAGGAGGCTTCTCTGGAACATGTTTTCACTATGGACAAGAAGGTCATAGGGCATTTGAATGTCCTCAATGCCAAGGAAGAACAGACAGGAGAAATGAAAGCCAATTCAGAGTTGCACATGTAGATGAAGATGTCAGATCATCAAATTCTGAAGATGTTGAAAGAGGAGAAACGTTGATTAACAGAAGAGTTCTGTTGAGTGGTGAGAATGAACCTGAGCAAAAGAGGAGCCTATTTCGCACCAGGTGCAAGTGTGAAGGTAAATTTTGTGATGTGATCATTGATAGTGGAAGCACTGACAATTTGGTGTCATAAGAGATGGTGACAAAGTTGAAGCTCAAGAAATAGAAACACCCACATCCATATCGGATTGCCTAGGTACAGGATGACCACAAGGTCATGGTCAATGAACAATGCCTAATGAAGTTCAAGATTGGGGGATACCAAGATGAGGTATTGTGTGATATCATATCTATGGATGCATGTCATATGTTGTTGGGTAGACCATGGCAGTTTGACAGATGTGCTATACATGATGGTCGTGCAAATACCTATTCCCTGACAAAGGATGGAGTGCGACATAAGCTTAAACCATTGAAGGAGACTGAAGAAAAGGTATGTGGTAATGCAAGGATAACTTTTGTTGATGGAAGAAATTTTCTAGATGGTATGAGGCATGAGCATGTGTGTTTTGCTTTAATTCTAAAAGTTGGTAAAGAGGAAGTAGAGGATGTTCCTGTAGAAGTTGCAGATTTGTTGAATGAGTTTCAGGATATTGTATCTAATAACGTGCCTAATGGATTACCACTAGTCAGGAAGATCAGTCATCAGATGGACTTGATCCCAAGAGCGAGTTTGCCGAATAAGGCGGCACACAATATGACACCTGTAGAAAGTGAGGAGTTGAACAGACAAGTACATGAACTATTACAGAAAAGATTGATCCGTGAGAGTCTGAGTCCCTGTGTTGTACCAGCGGTATTAGCACCAAAGAAGAATGGAGAATGGAGGATGTGTACAGATTCTAAGGAAATAAACAAGATCACAATCACGTACAGGTTTCCATTGCCACGAATGGATGATATTATAGACTGTTTGAGTGGGGCTGTGTATTTCTCAAAGATAGATTTGAAGAGTGGATATCATCAGATTTAGATCAGAGAAGGAGATGAATGGAAGACTGCCTTCAAGACAAAGGAAGGACTATATGAGTGGTTAGTCATACCTTTTGGGCTAACCAATGCACCGAGCACTTTCATGCGGCTCATGAACGAGGTTCTGAAAGAATTTCTGAGTAAGTTTGTCATTGTTTAACTAGATGATATTTTGATCTTTAGTAAGACATTGGATAAGCATATGATGCATATTCGTATGGTATTTGAGAAGTTGAGAGAAGAGAAATTGCTGATTAATTTGAAGAAGTGCAGTTTTGTGAAAAAAGAGTTGGTGTATTTGGGGTTTGTAGTTTTAGGAGAAGGTCTAAAAATGGACCCAGAGAAGGTACAGGCTATCCTTGAATGGCCTACTCCAAGGAGTGCTACTGAGGTGAGATCTTTTCATGGTCTAGCTAACTTTTATAAAAAGTTTATTAAAAATTTTAGCAGTATTTGTAGACCCTTGACTAAAACAATGAGAGGGGATAGAAAAGAGTTTAAGTGGACTAATGGGGCAGAAAAGAGTTTTCAATTATTGAAACAAAAAGTTACAGAACAACCTATTTTAGCACTTCCAAATTTTAATAAGGTGTTTCAAGTAGATTGTGATGCTAGTGGTACTGTAATAGGAGCTATTATGAGCCAAAAAGGTAAACCTGTTGCTTATTTCAGTGAGAAGTTAAATGATGCCAAGAGGAAATATTCTATTTATGATCAGGAATTTTATGCTATAGTTTAGGAATTAAAGAAGTGGAGACATTATCTACTTCCTAAGGAGTTTGTTTTGTATATTGATCATCAAGCTTTGTAATATTTGAAAAGTCAAGGAAAACTGAATCAAAGTCATTTGAAATGGGTTGAATTTTTACAGAGTTATACATTTGTTTTGAAACATAGGAGTGGAAAGTCTAATAGGGTTGCAGATGCTCTTAGCAAAAGGCAGTAATTGCTGACAGAAATGCAGATTGAAGTGGTTGAGTTCAAGGAACTTAAAAATTTATATTCAGAGGATCCTGATTTTGGTGAAGCTTGGAAAGCTTGTATAGAACCTGTTACTCTAGACAGGATGAAATGGTTGGATTTCATCATCCAGGATGATATGCTATTCAGAGGGAGTCAGTTGTGCATTCTGCGAAGTTCTATGAGGGAGAATCTCATCAAGGAGAAGCATAGCGGAGGATTGGCTGGATATTTTGGTTGTGATAAAACCCTTGGTTTGGTTAGTGAGAATTATTATTGGCCACAGTTGCAGCAAGATGTGAAGAAGTTTGTACAAAGTTGCAGAGTATGTCAGATGGCGAAAGGAGTGAAGTAGAATACAGGGTTGTATTAGCCATTACCCGTACCAAAGAAGCTTTGGGAGGATATCAGCATGGACTTTGTTCTTAGTTTACCGAGGACTCAATGGGGACATGATTCAATTTTTGTGGTGCTTGAGAGATTTTCAAAGATGGCACATTTCATTCCCTGCAAGAAGACTAATGATGTTGTTCATGTAGCAGAATTATTTTTCAGAGAAGTAGTGAGACTTCATGGTTTTCCAAAGACCATAGTATCAAATCAGGACACTAAGTTTGTTGGATATTTCTACCGTACATTATGGAAGAAGTTGAAGACAAATTTGAAGTTCAGTTCATCACATCATCCACAGACTGATGGACAGACAGAGATGGTAAATAGGAGTTTGAAAAATTTGCTAAGATGTTTGGTTGGAGATAAGCCAACAGGATAGGATTTGATTTTACCATAGGCAGAATTTGCATACAATAATTCTGTCAACAGGAGCACTAGTAAATCACCATTCCAGATTATATATGGAAGTAGCCCAAGAAATGCATCTGAATTGAGGAAGATAGATAAAGGAGAAATAAGTAGTGCTGAAGCTGAGGATTTTGCAGAACACTTGAATAAAATCTATGGGGAGGTGAGGAAGCATATTACCAAGATGAACGCACAGTATAAGGCTAAGGCAGATGAGAAAATGAGGTATAAGAAATTTCAAGTTGGTGATGAACTCATGGTTCATTTGCGAAAGGAGCGGTTTTCAATTGGTCCATATAACAAGCTAAAAATGAAGAAGTTTGGACCATCTAGGATACTGAAGAAACATGATTCAGGAAATGCATAGGAGCTAGAAATGCCAACTGAGCTAAATATTTCACTAGTGTTTAACATTTCAGATCTGATAGAGTATAATGAAGGAGGTGTTGAAGATGAGATCACAACAGCATAGTGGAGTATTCTAGCAACTAGTTCAGACACTAAGAAGATTGAAGATACACTGGACAGTCATGTTGGAAAAAGAACAAGGAATAAGACATATGAAGAATATCTGGTTAGGTAGAAAGGATGACCTGTTGAAGATTCATCATGGCTGACAAAGGAGGAGGTTAGCCGTCTTGGTTTTCCTCTGCACACCTGAGTCGTGACAGGGTCACTTCTCAAATTACCCTGGGTGTCTGATGCAGGAGCATCCTGGGTGTAAGAGAAATCTTGCATCACCCAAAAAAAATATATATGTATATTTTTGTTTTTATATTTCAATAAGGGCTATTTTGTGTAGAGCTGCTATTTATGAAAAGTTACTATTTTTGGTAATTTTCGTATGTGCTCAGAATGATCTGATTTCTTTCTTGGAGGTTCATTTTGGTCATATAAGTCTGTCAGTAAAGTTTCATTGCCAGATCAAGTGTATATTGGAAAATATTGAAGATTTTCAGTATTAGCAGCAGGGTACAGAAACTTTGAACTCAGTTTTGAAGGCTTTAGAGGCCCCGGATGAGGTCAAAAATTTGGGTGAGGGGCACTTGTGCAGCTCAAGCCTGTAAAGTGCTTCGTGGCATTTCTGAAATGGGGTTATAATAGCCCATCGGGTCAACTGGTGATGACTTATGGTATTCAGAAGTTGGGCCACCTGAAATGGCGGAAAATAATTTTCTTCAAAATTTTTGTTCAGGTTTCAAAGGTCATCTTGAGCCGAATATGATGTAATAAAATGTAAAATAAAATAATTTTAAGTTTGGTCAGTTTTATTGGCTAAAATTCTGGAACCTTCCCAGGCAGTGGAAAATTGCCTATATAAAGAAGGCTGTATTATTGTCTTAGGCAGTTCAGAATAGTTCTGGGTAGTAGATCTGGGTAATAGTTCGAGGCTTTGTCCTATATAATATTGTAAGGGAATGCCCATGTGGCTTTGCATATTGTAATTCTGAAAGTTTGTAATTCCATAATTGTGGAGATAATAAGAAGCTAATTTTCTGTTCTTGCATATTGTTGTTGTTTCTCTATTTCTGTTATGTGTTTGTGCTATTAAGGAGAGCACCCTTCATCAAGTGGTATTAAAGAAAGAGTTCTTGAGTATGTAAACAGATCACTGAATGTGAGGCAGTTTGCACCAGAACCGTGGCTAGGGTTTCAGCACGCATTGCGAAAATGCTTCCACGAAGAGAACGTGGTGGAAGAGCTGGTGTTGTAACACCTAAGGTTAGAGAGCTGCAGAGATGAGTGCGAGCATTGCAAAAAGAGATTCGTAGAGGAATGAATCTTAATGTTAGAGATGAAAGCGAGGATGAAGCCGAAGAAGAATATCAAGAAGGAGAAGCTAAAATTGTGAACCAAGAGGAAGAAAGACTTTTTCGGGCGATTTCCAAGATTTGGAAAAGATCTAAGATTGAGGTTCCTACATTTTTTAGAAATCTTAACCCAGAGGAATTGATCGACTAGATCAATGAATGTGAGGAGTATTTTGAGTATGAAGATGTTGAGGATCCTGATAGGGTCAAATTTTCGAAGGCCAGACTGAAAGGTCATGCGAAGATCTGGTGGCAAGAAATTCAATTGGAGCGAAATAGAAGAGGGAAAGATAAAATCACAAGATGGGATTGGATGGTGGATAAATTGAAGCGACAGTTCATTCCTGTTGATTATGAGCTTGACCTACTAAAGAAAATACAAAGTTTGAAGCAAGCAGGAAGATCTGTTCAGGAGTATACAGAGGAGTTCTATCGACTCCTCATCAGAATAGGCCATGCAAAAGCTGACAACGAGAAAGTTTCCCGATACCTTAATGGGTTAAGGCCAAGCATTCAGGATTAGTTGAATCTGGTTTGAATGAATAGTACTGAGGAGGCATACCAGTTTTCCCTAAAAGTAGAGGAAAAGCTGAACAAGAAGTTTGAGAGCAGACAAAATGGAAGAAGTCATGGTGGAAGATCTGGTGGATGGTCATATGCTAGCTGAAATGAAGATCCAAAAAAGAAGGATGAGGCTAGTAGCAGCCAGAATCAGAGAGGAAAAAATTCTAATCATTTCCAAGATCAGAATAATAAAGATCAGATGGGAAGAGGAAGAGGACAAGGTTGAGGAAGAGGAGAATTCCATGGAACATGTTTTCACTGTGGAGAAAAAGGTCATAGGGCATTTGAATGTCCTCAGCGCCAAGGAAGAACAGACATGAGAAATGAAGGCCAGGTCAGAGTTGCACATGTAGATGAAGATGTCAGATCATCAAATTTTGAGGATGCTGAAAAAGGAGAAACGTTGATTAACAGAAGAGTCCTGTTGAGTGGTGAGAATGAACCTGAGCAAAGGAGGAGCCTGTTTCGCACCAGCTGCAAGTGTGAAGGTAAATGTTATGATGTGATCATTGATAGTGGAAGCACTGACAATTTGGTGTCAGAAGAGATGGTGACAAAGTTGAAGCTCAAGAGATAGAAATACCCACATCCATATCGGATTGCCTAGGTACAGGATGACCAGAAGGTCATGGTCAATGAACAATGCCTAATGAAGTTCAAGATTGGGGGATACCAAGATGAGGTATTGTGTGATATCATATCTATGGATGCATGTCATATGTTGTTGGGTAGACCATGGCAGTTTGACAGATGTGCTGTACATGATGGTCATGCGAATACCTATTCCCCTGACAAAGGATGAAGTGTGACATAAGCTAAAACCATTGAAAGAGACTGAAGAAAAAGTATGTGGTAATGCAAGGATAACTTTTGTTGATGGAAGAAATTTCTTAGATGGTATGAGGCATGAGCATGTATGTTTTGCTTTAATTCTAAAAGTTGGTAAAGAGGAAGTAGAAGATGTTCCTATAGAAGTTGCAAATTTTTTGAATGAGTTTCAGGATATTGTATCCGATAACGTGCCTAATGGATTACCACCAGTCAGGAAGATCAGTCATCAGATGGACTTGATCCCAAGAGCGAGTTTGCCGAATAAGGTGGCACATAGAATGACACCTGCAGAAAGTGAAGAGTTGAACAGACAAGTACATGAACTGTTACAGAAAGGATTGATCTGTGAGGGTCTGAGTCCCTGTGCTATACCAGCGGTATTAGCACCAAAGAAGAATGTAGAATGGAGAATGTGTACAGATTCTAGGGCAATAAACAAGATCACAATCAAGTACAGGTTTCCATTGCCACGAATGGATGATATTATGGACTGTTTGAGTGGAGCTGTGTATTTCTCAAAGATAGATCTGAAGAGAGGATATCATCAAATTGGGATCAGAGAAGGAGATGAATGGAAGACTACGTTCAAGACAAAGGAAGGACTATATGAGTAGTTAGTCATGCCTTTTGGGCTAACCAATGGACCGAGCACTTTCATGCGGCTCATGAACGAGGTTCTGAAAGAATTTCTGGGTAACTTTGTCATTGTTTACCTAGATGATATTTTGATCTTTAGTAAGACATTGGATGAGCATATGATGCATATTCATATGGTATTTGAGAAGTTGAGAGAAAAGAAATTGCTGATTAATTTGAAGAAGTGCAGTTTTGTGAAGAAAGAGTCGGTGTAATTGAGGTTTGTAGTTTCAGGAAAAGGTCTAAAAATGGACCCAGAGAAGGTACAGGCTATCCTTGAATAGCCTACCCCAAGGAGTGCTACTGAGGTAAGATCTTTTCATGGTCTAGCTAGCTTTTATAGAAAGTTTATCAGAAATTTTAACAGTATTTGTGGACCCTTGACTGAAACAATGAGAGGGGATAGAAAAGAGTTTAAGTGGACTAATGGGGCAGAAAAGAGTTTTCAATTGCTAAAATAAAAAGTTACAGAACAACCTGTTTTAGCACTTCCAAATTTTAATACGGTGTTTCAAGTAGATTGTGATGCTAGTGGTACTGCAATAGGAGCTGTTATAAGCCAAGAAGGTAAACCTGTTGCTTATTTCAGTGAGAAGTTAAATGATACCAAGAAGAAATATTCTGTTTATGATCAAGAATTTTATACTATAGTTTAGGCATTAAAGAAGTGGAGACATTATCTACTTCCTAAGGAGTTTGTTTTGTATACTGATCATCAAACTTTGCAATATTTGAATAGTCAATAAAAATTGAATCAAAGGCATTTGAAATGGGTTGAGTTTTTGCAGAGTTATACATTTATTTTGAAACATATGAGTCGAAAGTCTAATAGGGTTGCAGATGCTCTTAGCAGAAGGCAACTATTATTGACAGAAATGCCGATTCAAGTCGTTGGATTCAATGAACTCAAGAATTTATATCCAGAGGATCTTAATTTTGGTGAAGCTTGGAAAGCTTGTACAGAACCTGTTACTCTAGACAGGATGAAATGGTTGGATTTCATCATCTAGGATGATATGCTATTCAGATGAAGTCAGTTGTGCATTCCGCAAAGTTCTATGAGGGAGAATCTCATCAAGGAGAAGCATAGCGGAGGATTGGCTGGACATTTTGGTCGTGATAAAACCCTTAGTTTGGTTAGTGAGAATTATTATTGGCCACAATTGCAGCAAGATGTGAAGAAGTTTGTACAGAGTTGTAGAGTATATCAGATGGTGAAAGGAGTGAAGTAGAATACAGGGTTGTATCAGCCATTACCCGTACCAAAGAAGCCTTGGGAGGATATCAGCATGGACTTTGTTTTTTGTTTACTGAGGACTCAGCGGGGACATGATTTAATTTTTGTGGTGGTTGACAGATTTTCAAAGATGACACATTTCATTCTCTGCAAGAAGACTAAAAATGCTATTTATGTAGCAGAATTATTTTTCAAAGAAGTAGTGAGACTTCATGGTTTGCCAAAGACCATAGTTTCAGATTGGGACACTAAGTTTGTTTGATATTTCTGGCGTACATTGTGGAAGAAGTTGAAGACAGATTTGAAGTTCAGTTCATCACATCATCCACAGACTGATGGATAGACAGAGGTGGTGAATAGGAGTTTGAAAAATTTGCTGAGATGTTTAGTTGGAGATAAGCCAACAGGATGGGATTTGATTTTACCACAGGCAGAATTTGCATACAATAATTCTATCAACAGGAGCACTGGTAAATCACCATTCAAAATTATATATGGAAGTAGTCCAAGAAATGCATCTGAATTGAGAAAGATAGATAAATGAGAAATAAGTAGTGCTGAAGCTGAGGATTTTGCAGAACACTTGAAGAACATCCATGAGGAGGTGAAGAAGCATATTACCAAGATGAACGCACAGTATAAGGCTAAGGCAAATGAGAAAAAGAGGTATAAGAAATTTTAGGTTGGTGATGAAGTCATGGTTCATTTGCGGAAGGAGCGATTTTCAGTTGGTACATATAACAAGCTGAAAATGAAAAAGTTTGGACCATATAGGATACTGAAGAAACATGATTCAGGAAATGCATACGAGGTAGAATTGCTTACAGAGCTAAATATTTCACCAGTGTTTAACATTTCAGATCTGACAGAGTATCATGAAGGAGGTGTTGAAGATGAGATAACAGCAGCATAGTGGAGTATTCCAGCAACTAGTTCAGACACTAAGGAGATCGAAGATATACCGGACAGTCGTGTTGGCAAAAGCACAAGGAACAGGACATATGAAAAATATCTAGTCAAGTGGAAAGGACAACCTATTGAATATTCATCATGGCTGACAAAGGAGGAGGTTAGCCATCTTGGTTTTCCTCTACACACCTGAGTCGTGACAGGGTCACTTCTCAAATTACCCTAGGTGTCTGATGCAGGAGCATCCTGGGTGTAAGAGCAATCTTGCAACACCCAAAAAAAAATAAAAATATATTTCTATTTTTATATTTCAATAAGGGCTATTTTGTACAGAGCTGCTATTTATGGAAAGTTACTATTTTTGGTAATTTTTGTATGTGCTCAGAATGATTTGATTTCTTTCTTGGAGGTTCATTTTGGTCATATAAGTCTGTCAGTAAAGTTTCATTGTCAGATCAAGTGTATATTGGAAGATATTGAAGATTTTCGGTATGTGCTCAGAATGATTTGATTTCTTTCTTGGAGGTTCATTTTGGTCATATAAGTCTGTCAGTAAAGTTTCATTGCCAGATCAAGTGCATATTGGAAGATATTGAAGATTTTCGGTATTGGCAGCAGGGTACAAAAACTTTGAACTCAGTTTTGAAGGCTTTAGAGGCCCAAGATGAGGTCAAGAATTTGAGCGATGGGCCCTTGCGCGGGGCAAGCCTGTAGAGCGCTTTGTGCCATTTCTGAAATGGGGTAATAATAGCCGATCGGGTCAACTGGTGATGACTTATGGTCTTCGGAAGTTGGGCCACCTGAAATGGCAGAAAATAATTTTCTTCAAAATTTTTGTTTGGCTTTCAAAGGTCATCTTGAGCCGACTATGATGTAATAAAATGTAAAATAAAATAATTCTGAGTTTAGTCAGCCTTATTGGCTAAAATTCTGGAACCTTCCCAGGCAGCCAAAAATTGTCTACATAAGGAAGGCTGTATTATTGTCTTAGGCAGTTCAGAATAGTTCTGGGTAGTAGATCTGGGTAATAGTTCGAAGCTCTGTCCTAAAGAATATTGTAAGGGAATGCCCATGTGGCTTTGCATATTGTAATTTTGAAAGTTTGTAATTCCACATTTGTGGAGATAATAAGAAGCCAATTTTCTGTTCTTGCATATATTTGTTGTTTCTCTATTTTTGTTATGTGTTTGTGGTATTAAGGGGAGCACCCTTCATCAAGTGGTATTAGAGCAAGAGTTCTTGAGTGTGTAAATAGATCGCCGACTATGAAGCAGTTTACACCAGGACCATGGCTAGGGTTTCAGCGTGCATCGTGAAAATGCTTCCATGAAAGGAACGTGGTGGAGGAGCTGGTGTTGTAACACCTGAGGTTAGAGATCTGCAGAGACAAGTGCGAGCATTGCAAGAAGAGATTCGCAGAGGAATGAATCTTAATGTCAGAGATGAAAGCGAGGATGAAGCCGAAGAAGAATATCAAGAAAGAGAAGCTGAAATTGTGAACCAGGAGGAAGAAATATTTTTTCGAGTGATTTCCAAGATTGGGAAAAGACCTAAGATTGAGGTTCTTACATTTTCTGGAAATCTTAACCCAGAGGAATTGATCGACTGGATCAATGAATGTGAGGAGTATTTTGAGTATGAAGATGTTGAGGATCCTGATAGGGTCAAATTTGCGAAGGCCAGACTGAAAGGTCATGCGAAGATCTGGTGGCAAGAAATTCAATTGGAGCGAAAAAGAAGAGGGAAAGATAAAATCACAAGATGGGATTAGATGGTGGATAAATTGAAGCGACAGTTCATTCCTGTTGATTATGAGCTTGACCTACTAAAGAAAATGCAAAGTTTGAAGCAAGCAGGAAGATCTGTTCAGGAGTATACAGATGAGTTCTATCGACTCTTCATCAGAACAGGCCATGTAGAAGCTGACAAAGAGAAAGTTGCCTGATAACTTAATGGGTTAAGGCCAAGCATTCAGGAGGAGTTGAATCTGGTTTGAATAAATAGTATTGAGGAGGCATACCAGTTTGCCCTAAAAATAGATGAAAAGCTGAACAAGAAGTTTGAGAGCAGACAAAATAGAAGAGGTCATGGAGGAAGATCTGGTGGACGGTCATATGGTGGCCGAAATGAAGATCTGAAAAAGAAGGATGAGGCCAGTAGCAGCCAGAATCAGAGAGGAAACAATTCTAATCATTTCCAAAATTAGAATAATAGAGATCAGAGGGGAAGAGGAAGAGGACAAGGTTCAGGAAGAGGAGGCTTCCATGGAACATGTTTTCATTGTAGAGAAAAAGGTCATAGGGAATTTGAATGTCCTCAGCGCCAAGGAAGAACAGACATGAGAAATGAAGGTTAGGTCAGAGTTGCACATGTAGATGAAGATGCCAGATCATCAAATTCTGAAGATGCTGAAAAAGAAGAAACGTTGATTAACAGAAGAGTCTTGTTGAGTGGTGAGAATGAACCTGAGCAAAGGAGGAGCCTATTTCACACCAAGTGCAAGTGTGAAGGTAAATATTTTGATGTTATCATTGATAATGGAAGCACTAAAAATTTGGTGTCAGAAGAGATGGTGACAAAGTTGAAGTTCAAGAGATAGAAACACCCACATCCATATCGGATTGCCTGGGTACAGGATGACCACAAGGTCATGGTCAATGAACAATGCCTAATGAAGTTCAAGATTGGGGGATACCAAGATAAGGTATTGTGTGATATCATATCTATAGATGCATGTCATATGTTGTTGGGTAGACCATGGCAGTTTGAAAGATGTGTTGTACATGATGGTCGTGCGAATACCTATTCCTTGACAAAGGATGGAGTGTGACATAAGCTAAAATCATTGAAGGAGACTAAAGAAAAGGTATGTGGTAATGCAAGGATAACTTTTGTTGATGGAAGAAATTTTCTAGATGGTATGAGGCATGAGCATGTGTGTTTTGCTTTAATTCCAAAAGCTGGTAAAGAGGAAGTAGAAGATATTCCCTTAGAATTTGAGATTTGTTCAATGAGTTTTAAGATATTGTATTCGATAACGTGCCTAATGGATTACCACCAGTCAGGAAGATTAGTCATCAGATGGACTTGATCCCAAGAGCGAGTTTGTCAAATAAGGCGGCACATAGAATGACACCTGTAGAAAGTGAGGAGTTGAACAGACAAGTACATAAACTGTTACAGAAAAGATTGATTCGTGAGAGTCTGAGTCCCTGTGCTGTACCAGTGGTATTAGCACCAAAGAAGAATGGAGAATGGAGGATGTGTAGAGATTCTAGGACAATAAACAAGATCACAATCAAGTACAGGTTTCCATTGCCAAGAATGGATGATATTATGGACTGTTTGAGTGGAGCTGTGTATTTTTCAAAGATAGATCTAAAGAGTGGATATCATCAGATTCGGATCAGAGAAGGAGATGAATAGAAGACTGCCTTCAACACAAAGGAAGGACTATATGAGTGGTTAGTCATGCCTTTTGGGCTAACCAATGCACTGAGCACTTTCATGCGGCTCATGAACGAGGTTCTAAAAAAATTTTTGGGTAAGTTTGTCATTGTTCACCTAGATGATATTTTGATCTTTAGTAAGACATTGGATGAACATATGATGCATATTCGTATAGTATTTGAGAAGTTGAGAGAAGAGAAATTGCTGATTAATTTGAAGAAGTGCAGTTTTGTGAAGAAAGAGTTGGTGTATTTGGGGTTTGTAGTTTCAGGAGAAGGTCTAAAAATAGACCTAGAGAAGGTACATGCTATCCTTGAATGGTCTACTCCAAAGAGTGCTACTGAGGTAAGATCTTTTCATGGTCTAACTAGCTTTTATAGAAAGTTTATCAAAAATTTTAGCAGTATTTGTGGACCCTTGACTGAAACAATGAGAGGGGATAGAAAAGTGTTAATTGGACTAATGGGGCAAAAAAGAGTTTTCAATTGTTGAAACAAAAAGTTACAGAACAACCTATTTTAGCACTTTTAGATTTTAATAAGGTGTTTCAAGTAGATTGTGATGCTAGTGGTACTGCAATAGGAGTTGTTATGAGCCAAGAAGGTAAACCTGTTGCTTATTTCAGTGAGAAGTTAAATGATACCAAGAGGAAATATTATGTTTATAATAAGGAATTTTATGCTATAGTTCAGGCATTAAAGAAGTGGAGACATTATCTACTTCCTAAAGAGTTTGTTTTGTATACTGATCATCAAGCTTTGCAATATTTGAATAGTCAAGAAAAATTAAATCAAAGGCATTTGAAATGGGTTGAGTTTTTGCAGAGTTATACATTTGTTTTGAAACATAGGAGTGGAAAGTCTAATAGGGTTGCAGATGCTCTTAGCAGAATGCAACTATTGCTAACAGAAATGTAGATTGAAGTGGTTGGGTTCAAGGAACTGAAGAATTTGTATCTAGAGGATCCTGATTTTGGTGAAGCTTGGAAAGCTTGTACAGAACCTCTTACTCTAGATAGGACGAAATGGTTGGATTTCATCATCTAGGATGATATGCTATTTAGAGGGAGTCAGTTGTGCATTCCACAAAGTTCTATGAGGGAGAATCTCATCAAGGAGAAGCATAGCGGAGGATTGGCTGGACATTTTGGTCGTGATAAAACCTTTGGTTTGGTTAGTGAGAATTATTATTGGCCACAGTTGCAGCAAGATGTAAAAAAGTTTGTACAGAGTTGCAGAGTATGTCAGATGGTGAAAGGAGTGAAGCAAAATACAGGGTTGTATCAACCATTACCTATACCAAAGAAGCCTTGGGAGGATATCAGCATGGACTTTGTTCTTGGTTTACCGAGGACTCAGCGGGGACATGATTTAATTTTTGTGGTGGTTGACAGATTTTTGAAGATGGCACATCTCATTCCCTGCAAGAAGACTAATGATATTGTTTATGTAGCAGAATTATTTTTCAGAGAAGTAGTGAGACTTCATGGTTTGCCAAAGACCATAGTTTCAAATCGGGACACTAAGTTTGTTGGATATTTCTTGCGTACATTGTGGAAGAAGTTGAAGACAGATTTGAAATTCAGGTCATCACATCATCCATAGACTGATGGACAGACAGAGGTGGTGAATAGGAGTTTAGAAAATTTGCTGAGATGTTTGGTTGGAGATAAGCCAACAGGATGGGATTTGATTTTACCACAGGCGGAATTTGCATACAATAATTCTGTCAATAGGAGCACTGGTAAATCACCATTCTAGATTATATATGGAAGTAGTCCAAGAAATGCATCGGAATTGAGGATGATAGATAAAGGAGAAATAAGTAGTGCTGAAGCTGAAGATTTTTCAGAACACTTAAAGAACATCCATGGGGAGGTGAGGAAGCATATTACCAAGATGAACGCACAGTATAAGGCTAAGGGAGATGAGAAAAGGAGGTATAAGAAATTTTAGGTTGGTGATGAAATCATGGTTCATTTGCGGAAGGAGGGGTTTCCAGTTGGTACATATAACAAGCTGAAAATGAAGAAGTTTGGACCATGTAGGATACTGAAGAAACATGATTTAGGAAATACATACGAGGTAGAATTACCTACTGAGCTAAATATTTTACCAGTGTTTAACATTTCAGATTCGATAGAGTATCATGAAGGAGGTTTTGAAGATGAGATCACAGCAGCACAGTGGAGTATTCCAGCAACAAGTTTAGACACTAAGGAGATCGAAGATATACTGGACAGTCATGTTGGCAAAAGCACAAGGAATAGGACATATGAAGAATATCTGGTCAAGTGGAAAGGATGACCTGTTGAAGATTCATCATGGCTGACAAAGGAGGAGGTTAGCCGTCTTGGTTTTCCTCTGCACACCTAAGTCATGACAGGGTCACTTCTCAAATTACCCTAGGCATCAAATGCAGGAGCATCCTCGGTGTAAGATCAATCTTGCATCACCCAAAAAAAATATATATATATATTTCTATTTTTATATTTTAATAAGGGCTATTTTGTGCAGAGCTGCTATTTATGGAAAGTTACTATTTTTGGTAATTTTTGTATGTGCTCAGAATGATCTGATTTCTTTCTTGGAGGTTTATTTTGGTCATATAAGTGTGCCAGTAAAATTTCATTGCCAGATCAAGTGTATATTGGAAGATATTGAAAATTTTCGGTATTGGCAGCAGGGTACAAAAACTTTGAACTCAATTTTGAAAGCTTTAGAGGCCCAAGATGAGGTCAAAAATTTGAGTAACAGGCGCTTGCGTGGGTCAATCCTGTAGAGCGCTTCATGGACTTTCTGAAATGGGGTTATAATAGCCGATCGGGTCAACTGGTGATGACTTATGGTCTTCGAAAGTTGGGCCACCTGAAATGGCGAAAAATAATCTTTTTCAAAATTTTTGTTCGGGTTTCAAAGGTCATCTTGAGCTGACTATGATGTAATAAAATGTAAAATAAAATAATTCTAAGTTTGGTCAGCCTTATTGGCTAAAATTTTGGAACCTTCCCAGGCGGTGAAAAATTGCCTATATAAGGAAGGCTGTATTATTGTCTTAGGCAGTTCAGAATAGTTCTGGGTAGTACATCTGGGTAATAGTTCGAAGCTTTGTCCTAAAGAATATTGTAAGGGAATGTCCATGTGGCTTTGCATATTGTAATACTGAAAATTTGTAACTCCACATTTGTGGAGATAATAAGAAGCCAATTTTCTGTTCTTGCATATTGTTGTTCTTTCTCTATTTCTGTTATGTGTTTGTGGTATTAAGAGGAGCACCCTTCATCAAGTGGTATCAGAGTAGGAGTTCTTGAGTGTGTAAACAGATCACCGATTGTGAGACAGTTTCCACCAGGACCGTGGCTAGGGTTTCAGCGCGCATTGCGAAAATGCCTCCATAAAGGGAACGTGGCGGAAGAGCTGGTGTTGTAACACCTAAGGTTAGAGAGCTGCAGAGACAAGTGCGAGAATTATAAGAAGAGATTCACAAAGGAATGAATCTTAATGTCAGAGATGAAACTGAGGATGAAGCCGAAGAAGAATATCAAGGAGAAGCTAAAATTGTGAGCCAGGAGGAAGAAAGATTTTTTCGGACGATTTTCAAGATTGGAAAAAGACCTAAGATTGAGGTTCCTACATTTTCTAAAAATCTTAACCCAGAGGAATTGATCGACTGGATCAATGAATGTGAGGAGTATTTTGAGTATGAAGATGTTGAGGATCCTGATAGGGTCAAATTTGCGAAGGCCAGACTGAAAGGTCATGCGAAGATCTGGTGGCAAGAAATTCAATTGGAGTGAAATAGAAGAGGGAAAGATAAAATCACAAGATGGGATCAGATGGTGGATAAATTGAAGTGATAGTTCATTCCTATTGATTATGAGCTTGACCTACTAAAGAAAATGCAAAGTTTGAAGCAAGCAGGAAGATCTGTTCAGGAGTATACAAAGGAGGTCTATCGACTCTTCATCAGAACAGGCCATGCAGAAGCTGACATGGAGAAAGTTGCCCGATACCTTAATGGGTTAAGGCCAAGCATTTAGGAGGAGTTGAATCTGGTTCAAATGAACAGTATTGAGGAGGCATACCAGTTTTCCCTAAAAGTAGAGGAAAAGTTGAACAAGAAGTTTGAGAGAAGACAAAATGGAAGAGGTCATGGTGGACGATCTGGTGGACGGTCATATGATGGCCAAAATGAAGATCTGAAAAAGAAGGATGAGGCCAGTAGCAGCCAGAATCAGAGAGGAAACAATTCTAATCATTTCCAAGATCAAAATAATAGAGATCAGAGGGGAAGAGGAAGAGGACAAGGTTCAGGAAGAGGAGGCTTCTGTGGAACATGTTTTCAATGTGGAGAAGAAGGTCATAGGGCATTTGAATGTCCTCAGCCCCAAGAAAGAATAGACAGGAGAAATGAAGGCCTAGTCACAGTTGCACATGTAGATGAAGATATCAAATCATCAAATTTTGAAGATGCTGAAAGAGGAGAAACGTTGATTAACAGAAGAGTCCTGTTGAGTGGTGAGAATGAACCTAAGCAAAGGAGGAGCCTTTTTCGCACCAGGTGCAAGTGTGAAGGTAAATATTGTGATGTGATCATTGATAGTGGAAGCACTGACAATTTGGTGTCAAAAGAGATGGTGACAAAGTTGAAGCTCAAGAGATAGAAACACCCACATCCATATCGGATTGCCTGGGTACAGGATGACCACAAGGTCATGGTCAATGAACAATGCCTGGTGAAGTTCAAGATTGGCGGATACCAAGATGAGGTATTGTGTGATATCATATCTATGGATGCATGTCATATGTTATTAGGTAGACCATGGTAGTTTGACAGATGTGCTGTACATGATGGTCATACGAATACTTATTCGCTGACAAAGGATGGAGTGTGACATAAGCTAAAACCATTGAAGGAGACTGAAGAAAAGGTATGTGGTAATGCAAGGATAACTTTTGTTGATGGAATAAATTTCCTAGATGGTATGAGGCATGAGCATGTGTGTTTTGCTTTAATTCCAAAAGCTGGTAAAGAGGAAGTAGAAGATGTTCCTATAGAAGTTGCAGATTTGTTGAATGAGTTTCAGGATATTGTATTCGATAACGTGCCTAATGGATTACCACTAGTCAGGAATATCAGTCATCAGATGGACTTGATCCCAGGAGTGAGTTTGCCAAATAAGGCGGCACACAGAATGACACCTGCAAAAAGTGAGGAGTTGAACAGATAAGTACATGAACTGTTACAGAAAGGATTGATCCGTGAGAGTCTGAGTCCCTGTGCTGTACCAGCAGTATTAGCACCAAAGAAGATTAGAGAATGGAGGATGTGTACAGATTCTAGGGCAATAAACAAGATCACAATCAAGTACAGGTTTCCATTGCCACGAATGGATGATATTATGGACTGTTTGAGTGGAGCTGTGTATTTCTCAAAGATAGATCTGAAGAGTGGATATCATCAGATTCGGATCAGAGAAGGAGATGAATGGAAGACTACCTTCAAGACAAAGGAAGGACTATATGAGTAGTTAGTCATGCCTTTTGGGCTAACCAATGCACCGAGCATTTTCATGCGGCTCATGAAGGAGGTTCTGAAAGAATTTTTGAGTAAGTTTGTTATTGTTTACCTAGATAATATTTTGATTTTTAGTAAGACATTGGATGAGCATATGATGCATATTCGTATGGTATTTGAGAAGTTGAGAGAAAAGAAATTGCTGATTAATTTGAAGAAGTGCAGTTTTGTGAAAAAAGAGTTGGTGTATTTGGGGTTTGTAGTTTCAAGAGAAGGTCTAAAAATGGACTCAGAGAAGGTACAGGCTATCCTTGAATGGCCTACTCCAAGGAGTGCTACTGAGGTAAGATCTTTTCATGGTCTAGCTAGCTTTTATAGAAAGTTTATCAGAAATTTTAGCAGTATTCGTGGACCCTTGACTGAAACAATGAGAGGGGATAGAAAAGTGTTTAAGTGGACTAATGGGGTAGAAAATAGTTTTCAATTGTTGAAACAAAAAGTTACAGAACAACCTGTTTTAGCACTTCCAAATTTTAATAAGGTGTTTCAAGTAGATTGTGATGCTAGTGGTACTGCAATAGGAGCTGTTATGAGCCAAGAAGGTAAACCTGTTGCTTATTTCAGTGAGAAGTTAAATGATGCCAAGAGGAAATATTCTATTTATGATCAAGAATTTTATGCTATAGTTCAGGCATTAAAGAAGTGGAGACATTATCTACTTCCTAAAGATTTTATTTTGTATACTGATCATCAAGCTTTGCAATATTTGAATAGTCAAGGAAAACTAAATCAAAGGCATTTGAAATGGGTTGAGTTTTTACAAAGTTATACATTTGTTTTGAAACACAGGAGTGGAAAGTCTAATAGGGTTGCAGATGCTCTTAGCGGAAGGCAACTATTGATGACAGAAATGCAAATTGAAGTGGTTGGGTTCAATGAACTCAAGAATTTGTATCCAGCGGAACCTGATTTTGGTGAAGCTTGGAAAGCTTGTACAGAACCTATTACTCTAGATAGGAAGAAATGGTTGGATTTCATCATCCAAGATGATATGCTATGCAGAGGGAGTAAGTTGTGCATTCCACAAAGTTCTATGAGGGAGAATCTCATCAAGGAGAAGCATAGCGGAGGATTGGCTAGATATTTTGGTCGTGATAAAACCCTTGGTTTGGTTAGTGAGAATTATTATTGGCCACAGTTGCAGCAAGATGTGAAGAAGTTTGTACAGAGTTGCAGAGTATGTCAGATGGCGAAAGGAGTGAAGCAGAATACAGGGTTGTATCAGCCATTACCCATACCAAAGAAGCCTTGGGAGGATATCAGCATGGACTTTGTTCTTGGTTTACCGAGGACTTAACTGGGACATGATTCAATTTTTGTGGTGGTTGAGAGATTTTCAAAGATGGCACATTTCATTCCCTGCAAGAAGACTAATGATGCTGTTCATGTAGCAGAATTATTTTTCAGAGAAGTAGTGAGACTTCATGGTTTGTCAAAGACCATAGTTTCAGATCGGGACACTAAGTTTGTTGAATATTTCTGGCGTACATTGTGGAAGAAGTTGAAGACAAATTTAAAGTTCAGTTCATCACATCATCCATAGACTGATGGACAGACAGAGGTGGTGAATAAGAGTTTGGAAAATTTGCTGAGATGTTTGGTTGGAGATAAGCAAACAGGATAGGATTTGATTTTACCATAGGGGGAATTTTCATACAATAATTCTATCAACAGGAGCACTAGTAAATCACCATTCCAGATTATATTTGGAAGTAGTCCAAGAAATGCATCTGAATTGAGGAAGATAGATAAATGAGAAATAAGTGGTACTGAAGTTGAGGATTTTGCAGAACACTTGAAGAGCATCCATGGGGAGGTGAGGAAGCATATTACCAAGATGAACGCACAGTATAAGGCTAAGGGAGATGAGAAAATGAGGTATAAGAAATTTCAGCTTGGTGATGAAGTCATGGCTCATTTGCGAAAGAGCGGTTTCCAATTGGTACATATAACAAGCTGAAAATGAAGAAGTTTGGACCATGTAGGATACTGAAGAAACATGATTCAAGAAATGCATACGAGGTAGAATTGCCTACTAAGCTAAATATTTCACCAGTGTTTAACATTTCAGATCTGACAGAGTATCATGAAGGAGGTGTTGAAGATGAGATCACAGCAGCACAGTGGAGTATTCCAGCAACTAGTTCAGACACTAAGGAGATCAAAGATATACTAGACAGTCGTGTTGGCAGAAGCACAAGGAACAGGACATATGAAGAATATCTAGTCAAGTGGAAAGGATGACCTATTGAAGATTCATCATGGCTGACAAAGGAGGAGGTTAGCCGTCTTGGTTTTCCTCTGCACACCTAAGTCGTGACAGGGTCACTTCTCAAATTACCCTGGGTGTCTGATGCAGGAGCATCCTGGGTGTAAGAGCAATCTTGCATCACCCAAAAAAAAATATTTCTATTTTTATTTTCAATAAGGGCTATTTTGTGCAGAGCTGCTATTTATGGAAAGTTACTATTTTTGGTAATTTTTGAATGTGCTCAGAATGATTTGATTTCTTTCTTGGAGGTTCATTTTGGTCATATAAGTCTGTCAGTAAAGTTTCATTGCCAGATCAAGTGTATATTGGAAGATATTGAAAATTTTCGGTATTGGCAGGAGGGTACAGAAACTTTGAACTCAATTTTGAAGGCTTTAGAGGCCTCGGATGAGGTCAAAAATTTGGGTGACGAGCGCTTGCACAAGTCAAGCCTTAGAGCGCTTCATGGCATTTTTGAAATGGGGTTATAATAGCGGATCGGGTCAACTGGTGATGACTTATGGTCTTCGGAAGTTGGGTCACCTGAAATAGCGAAAAATAATTTTCTTCAAAATTTCTGTTCGGGTTTCAAAGGTCATCTTGAGCTGACTATGATGTAATAAAATGTAAAATAAAATAATTCTGAGTTTGGTCGGCCTTATTGGCTAAAATTTTGGAACCTTCCCAGGTGGTGGAAAATTGCCTATATAAGGAAGGCTGTATTATTGTCTTAGGTAGTTCAGAATAGTTCTGGGTAGTAGATCTCGGTAATAGTTTGAGGCTTTCTCCTACAGAATATTGTAAGGGAATGCCCATGTGGCTTTGCATATTGTAATTTTGAAAGTTTGTAATTCGACATTTGTGGAGATAATAAGAAGCTAATTTTCTGTTCTTGCATATTGTTATTGTTTCTCTATTTCTGTTAAGTGTTTGTGGTATTAAGGGGAGCACCCTTCATCAGGTTGGCCGGGTAAACATTAGTGACAACCCCATTCTACCCACAAAGTCATGGGAATGCTCGCGACCACGCTCGACCCAAGTGACCCCAAGGTGCACTAAGCACGATTGGGTAGCGATCTTCCATGGCTCATATCTCAAAGCTCATGATAGGTATCGACAAACCATTAGGTGCTACGGGATCATGTTTCTGAGGTCTACTATAACCTCTCTTAGTTTTGGGTGATTCAACTTTGTTTGCATTTGGCAAGGTGATCTCAGTTAATTCCAAAACTTGTAGTGAGGGTTAGTTGAAAGTGGCTTAGCAACATATATTTTAAACCGTCTGACTTGGCATCGAACCGTCTGCTCTATCGACCCAAGTGACCCGAAGGTGCACTAAGCATGATTGGGCAGTGATCTTCTGGGGCTCATATCTTAGAGGTCATGAGAGGTATCTACAAATTGTCAGGGGCTACGAGATTGTGTTTTTGAGGTCTACAATAACCTCTCTCAGTTTTGGGCGATTCGATTTTATTTGCATTTGGCAAGATGATCTCAGTCGATGCCAAAACTTGTAGTGAGGGTCAGTTGAAAGTGGCTCAGCAACATATCTTTCAAACTGTCTAACCTGGCATCAAACCATCTACTCCATCAGCTCTAGTTGGTTGGGTAAATGCGAGTGACAACCCCATTATGCCCACAGAGTCACAGGAAAGCTCGCGACCATGCTCGACCCAAGTGACCCCTAGGTGCACTAAGCATGATTGGGTAGTGATCTTCCAGAGCTCATATCTCAAAGCTCATGAGAGGTATCGACAAACCATTAGGTGCTACAAGATCATGTTTCTAAGGTCTACTATAACCTCTCTCAGTTTTGGGTGATTTGACTTCATTTGCATTTGGCAAGGTGATCTTAGTCAATGCCAAAACTTGCAATGAGGGTCAGTTGAAAGTGGCTCAGCAGCATATCTTTCAAACCATCTGATATGGCATCGAACCATCTACTCCATTGGCTGTGGTTGGCCAGGTAAATGCCAATGAAAACCTCATTCCATCCACGGAGTCATAGGAACGCTTGCAACCACACTCGACTCAAGTGACCCCAAGGTGCACTAAGCACGATTGGGCAGTGATCTTCCGAGGCTCATATCTTGGAGCTCATGAGAGGTATCAACAAACTGTTAGGGGCTACGAGATCATGTTTCTGAGGTCTACTATTACCTCTCTCAGTTTTGGGTGATTCGACTTCATTTGCATTTGGCAAGGCAATCTCATTCGATGCCAAAACTTGTAGTGAGGGTCAGTTGAAAGTGGTTGAGCAACATATCTTTCAAACCATCCAACCTAGCATCAAATCATCTACTTCATCAGCTCTAGTTGGCTGGGTAAACTCTAATGATAACCCCATTCCGCCCACGGAGTCATGAGAAAGCTCGCGACCATGCTCGACCCAAGTGACCCCAAGGTGCACTAGGCATGATTTGGCAGCAATCTTTCAGGGCTTGTATCTCAAAGCTCGTGAGAGGTATCGACAAACCACTAGGTGATACAAGATCCTATTTCTGAGGTCCACTATAACCTCTCTCAGTTTTGGGTGATTCGACTTCATTTGCATTTAGCAAGGCGATCTTAGTCAATGCCAAAACTTGCAGTGAGGGTCAATTGAAAGTGGCTCAGTAGCATATCTTTCAAACCATCTGACTTGGCATCGAACCATCTTCTCTATAAGCTTTGGTTAGTTGGGTAAATGCTAGTGACAACCATGTTCCACCCATGGAGTCACGGGAAAGCTTGCAACTACGCTCGACCCAAGTGACCCCAAGGTGCACTAAGCACGATTGGGTAGTGATCTTTTGAGGCTCGTATGTCGAAGCTCATGAGAGGTATCAACAAAATATTAGGTGCTACAAGATCATGTTCTAAGGTATACTATAACCTCTCTCAATTTTGGGCGATTTGACTTCATTTTCATTTGGCAAGGCAATCTCAGTCGATGCTAAAACTTGTAGTTAGGGTCAGTTGAAAGTGGCTCAGTAGCGTATCTTTCAAACCATTCGACATTGCATCAAACCATCTACTCCATCGGCTCCAGTTGGCCAAGTAAATGCCAATGACAACCTCATTTCACCCACGAAGTCACTGGAACACTCACGACCACGCTCGATCCAAGTTACCCCAAGGTGCACTAAGCACAATTGGGCAGCGATCTTTCGTGGCTCAAGTGACCCCAATATGATGAGTTATATACATAGTGAGTATATACATAGTATTCAAACAATGTAGTACTAAGTGGCTCATGTGAGTATATATAATGGTATGAAACATAAGAACATAGGAAATCTATAGAAGTTAAACCTCAAACATAATAAGCTCCATGAACAGGGTATTCCAGATTAAAGAAAAACAAATGTAACTTCAACAAGATATAATTTCAATCATAATGATAATCATAGTCAAGATATAACTTCACCATTCAATTTCATAAACATGAATAATAAATATGTATATACAAAAGATGATGCAAATAGAACATATAAATGAACATGTTCTATATATACAAACTATCAAATGTATCAAAAGTATCTCCATATACAAATATGGCACATGCCATTTCAAAATGTCTACAAAATCAATGTTTTAAGGTCTACAATGTGGCATATATGCCATCTCAAAATGTGTGAAGTGACATCTCTAAATGACCACAAAACTAAAACTACATCCTATGTCGTAGGGGGATCATCAAAATGTAGCCTCTTTGAAAAAGTGTTGGGCTTTGATTGATCCTGCATAAAAAATGAGTTCAAACCCAAGTTAGATTGCTTACTTTATATGATTTGTACATATATATATATATATATATATATATATATATATATATATATATAGTTCATAATTCAAACACTAATTTAATTAAAATTATAACTGAATACACATATGTACTTGTTCTCCTACCACGATCAGGTGTCCTAGCATAAGTCCTGGGTAGCGAAAGGACCATGCCAACAATACCAACTATGACCTATAAATATATATTTGCAATAATGAGATTAGTAGAGTGGTGCAACATAGAGTAATAAATCTACAAAATAGGATGATAGCATAATAAAATTACAAATTGATTGAACTAAAATTAAAACTTACATCTGATGATCCTCCTCTGGAATGGTGGGCTGGGTCAACAAAGATACGAAAGATTCTCGTGGGCCCTCCCTCACACTCGGAGTAACCTATGAGAGTAAAAAGATTGTCAATTATATATAAATGTACTTCATCATAGCAACCCTAGTTACAAAATACAAATAACAATATGTAAAAGTCTACGTACAATTGGGCTATCACTCCGAATCAAGATGCCTATAACCCTACGTTTCCGAACAGCTGTCGGGACATCATCAATAGCCACACCGTATACAATAAAGTGCAAGTAAAATATTTATTATTACACACAAGTGGCATACATGTGCATGCAAAATCAATCTTAAACAATTAACTACCTTTCCTTTGTCGACATCTGATGAAGGAACCCCCTCGTGCCCCCCACTGACATCGGTTGTACCTTGCAAGAACACAATCAGATGACAATATATAAGTAAATGTATGAATTTTATTGCTCTAATTGATAGAGTTTGAGAATGTACACCAAATGATATAAAAAATAACTAATGGGTACATAATTTATAATATACCGTATAGTCATCAAGGCCAAATGAAATGGCCGAAAGTGTGGACTCATCCACCTGTCTCACCTCCTCCTGTGTCATTGACTGAACATAAATGGAAAAAATACATATACATAAGTGCATGCAATCATTAAAACTAATCTAAATAAATAAATTATTTTAAAATTAAATAAGTCATGCAACAAATTTATTTATAATGTTTACTCTTACCGTATCAATAGGAGTCAATGGCTCTGCATACACCTCCTGAGCACTCTCATGAGATGTAGATGCTCCATGAGGTGTTGTAGCCTCTGTAGCTACATCTCCTGTATCCTCTTCATCAATAACATGTAATTGATATATATCAGCATCAGTAAGCGGTCTGAGGCACATGTTCTTGCATATAATGTAAATATGTGGCTCGCATACATGTGAACTCCGACAAGATGTCAATGCGCTAGCATCATCCACACTAGGAGGCAACACTGACCTGGTCTACATGATCAACTGATCACTCAGTAAATGAATGGCCCTAATAGTCTATGAGGTAGCCTCTACAATGATATCAGGATGCTGCACTGGAGGAGGAGGTGCGACATCAGTGGGGGGGACAAAGGTAGTGGCCTTTCGGCACTGGGTAGATGGCCTAGTCTAAGGAGCTCCTCTACCTACGCCCATGTTGGGCCTCATACTCCAATAATCAACATGGTGACCAAGCACAAACTCAGCATATAATTTTTTAATGAAATAAAATGGGACCTCCAAATTGCTATGGGGTGGTTTATCAAAAACCATCCACCAGTGATCCCAAAATTTTGTGCGCATTGCTTCATTTGTGCACCATTTTATTGATAATTTGGGCTTTTTGGGGTCAACTAGTATTCCAGTTTTAGGATTGACAAAAAGGGCAGCTATATCTTCCTTACTTATATTAAGGGTTGCAATCCCATCATGGTCAAGCCCGTCATCAAATTGGGCGTGCATATCATCACGCCAATGAAGAGCAACATTATGTTGCTGTGTGAGTGTGTCAATATTTTCAGC
>BSBK01009990.1:360000-459433 GCA_027943335.1 Chamaecyparis obtusa | reverse complement strand
TTCTTTTTTGTTTTTGGAGGTGTGGCTGCCAACATGGCATGCCACCTAGGTAGACTCAGCCGAGTCTGATTGGGCCGAGTCTGACTCAGTTGAGTCCCCCTAGGGGTCAGCTCCACACAAATAGCTAAATAGTGTGCAAATGAGGGGCTTGAGATGGTTTTTGATATAAAAAATATCATTTAGACTTGGCTGAGTCCTACTTAGCCAAGTACCACTTGGCCAATCTACTGGGCCACGTAGATGCCATTCGACACCACGTGGCACCTACGTGTAGTTGGCCTAGTTAGAGTCGGCCGAGTCTAACTGGGCTGAGTGATTTGAGTTAGCCTAAAAGGTGACACTCAATTGTGCTTTTACCCATAACTGTTAAATTTTTGTGTTCTAATCCTAATAAGTGGTATTAGAGCAGATTATTTTTAGTTATCCTCTATAGGAAGTGTCTCACGATTGAGTGGGAATAATGAAAGACAAAGGTAAGTTGAAGGTTGAGAATTTTAATGTGTAGAACTTTCAGTTATGAAAAATGCAAATAGAGGACTATCTCTATTAGAAGGATTTATGATGGCCATTGGGAGGAAAATCCAAGAAACTAATAGTAATGTATGATAAGGATTGAGATATTTTGGATAGGAAGGAACTTCCAACAATATTCATTTATGCCTAACACAATCAGTGGCATTTAATATTACACAAGCAAAGACAACTGAAGATTTGATGAAAACCCTAGTGAAGTAATATGAAAAACCTTCTTCTTCAAATAAGGTATTTATTATGAAACATTTATTTAATATGAAAATGGTAGAAGGTTGGTTAGTTGTTGATCATTTAAATGACCTTAATATAGTTACCAGTCAATTATCCTCTATTAATGTCAATTTTGATGAAGAAATTATGGCTCTTTTGATTCTGTGATCTTTTCTTGAAAGATAGAATGGCTTGGTAATGGTTGTTAGTAACTCTGTTTCTAGTTCAAATACCCTAAAATTTGATTATGTTGTTGGTGCTATTTCGAGTGAGGAAATTTATAGGAAAAGCTCAAGTAGATCCACATTAGGTAGTGTTTTGAATGAAGAAAGAAGATGTAGATCAGAGGATAGAGGAAATAATTCTATAATTAATAGGAAATCATGAGGAAAATCAAAGGGAAAGATGTCTCAATCTAGAGGACCAAACAATTGCTAATATTGCGGGAAACCAAGTCATAAGAATAAACATTGTTGGTCTCAGAAGAATATTTATAAGGAGAAAAATAAGAAGGCAATAAGGAGGAAAATGTACAAACAAATCTGAAGAGGATATTTTTCTTCTTTCCCTACAAAATGTTGATGATTCATGGGTTCTAGATTCAGGGGCATCATTTCATGCTACACCCCATATAAGTTATTTTCTTGATTATGTCCAAGGAGATTTTGGGATAGTTTATCTCAAAGATAATGAAATCTATTAGATTGTTGGAAATGGAATTGTTAAAATGATAAACTACTTAAGATATTAGAATGAAATTCCTCAATTTATTGTTCCAGAGATTTAATAGATGTTTATATTACTTATAGATTTTTGTAGTATTCAATGTCTTTAAATCAAATATATCTTGAACATTATATATATATATATATATATATATATATATATATATATATATATATATATATATATATATATATATATATATATATATATATTAGTAAGCAGTCATGATTTTGATAAGACGTGACTCATGAATGAGTCATGACTCATCAAGTCGTGACAGTCTGATTTCATATAGTTTCTAATATACTGCAAATGTTGCATAATATCGGATGACTATAATTACTTAAGAGCCGATAACTAATATCAGTTGATATTAATAAGGTGGGTGTAAGTAATATATTCCAATAATAAGGTAGGCATAAGTAACACACACACACACACACACACACACACACACACACACACACACATATAACAATACGTATCGATAGTCATGTTTGGATAACATTAAGTAAGATTATACTCAAATCAATGCTTAAGTAAATGAACCAATATTTATCGATACTAACATTAATACTACAGTGTTTAGATAGACCGATATAATCGGTATTAAATTGTATCAAATATATAATTAGTAATATATATTTAAATATTAATGTATATTTAATTGTAATTTCATACACATTAATATATATATATATATATATATATATATATATATATATATATATATATATATATATATATATATATATATATATATATATATATATATATATATATATATATATATATATATATATATATATATATATATTCCTTTTCTCTACAAATGAAATAAAAATAATTTGGCTGTTTCAAAATAGTGAATCGATATCCTTGAGCACAAGCACCAATAACATCAACTATTTTGATCTGTGGGTACCCTAATGTTGACAAGAGTTCTTTTATTAATAAGATTACTCTACAAGCTTGAAGAAGTGATATATTTTGGCAAATGAAGAGTAGAAAGATGATGATATTCCTGAGATCATGGATGGACACAATGTTGCAGATAGAATGGAAGACATCTTTCTAGACTGGCCCTAGATCCTTCGACCATTGGGGTAGGATCTAGACCTAGGCTAAAAAGATGTCTTCCTTTTTGTTGTGGAATTATCCCTTCTTTGGCCTACAATCATTCCTCTTCTCAAAAATGATTATCTGGAAACTTTGGATGTTGTTTCTCATCCATGCACGAAATGTTCTAGTGATTGTATAAAATTACTTTAGGCCTCCAGTATTGATGAGATGTACAAGTGTAAAATGTTTTTGCAAGATTGGGATCAATTTGTGTAGTGTACATAAATGCAAGGTGGTGATTATTCTTGATGATCGACAGGTAGCTAGGATAGTAGCTAGGACTAAAGATAACACAGCTCAAGAGACCATCATAGGTTTTCTCTTTCTTCGGTCTATATTATTGACGAAATGTTTTACCTTTCATTAGCTCATCAAATTCAGGGATTTGAAAGAATTTAATAGAATATTTTCATGACAACGTATATTATTTAAGTTGACGTTGCATGAATTTATCTACTTGCACACTTGTATACTATGAAGATGGTGATAAAGAAGCATCTCCTACCTTGGCCATGCTTCTTTATCACCGTCCTCAGTCTACAAGTGCGTGAAGTAGATAAATTTGTGCAACATCAAATTAAATAATATACGTTGTCATGAAAATATTCTATTAAATTCTTTCAAATCCCCAGATTTGATGAGCTAATGAAAGGTAAAACATTATGTCAATAATATAGACCAAAGAAAGAGAGAACCTATGATGGTCTCTTGAGCTGTTTTATCTTTAATGTGCATATCCATCGGTTTTTAGACACTTCATAATTAATTTCTGATAGAAGTGCTATGCATTCAATAGATAAAATGTCAAAGAATCATAATTTATGACAATTGTTTCGACAGTAATGCTATATGTTCGACAAGGCAACTTGTTAGAGAAATGCTGCACGACTGTCGCTATTCTGACAATTTAAGTGTCGCAAATAGCAACTTTTTGATAGAAACTTCGACAGTAATGCCATATCATCGATAGGTATATCTATCAGAATTAGGTGGCAACTGTCGGTATTCCAACAGTTATAATGTTGGAAAGGATATGTTTTCGATAGTTAATTTTGACAGAGATTGTATATTTTCGATAGGTCATGGTGTCGGAATGCCGATGGATGAACCGCAAGAAATGTCATAATGAAGTTGTTGTCATGTGAAAATTTTCGACATGATGTGGTGTCGGTAAACTGACAGATATGTCTTCTATCACAAT
The DNA here is from genome assembly GCA_027943335.1 of Chamaecyparis obtusa. Taxonomy (NCBI): domain Eukaryota; kingdom Viridiplantae; phylum Streptophyta; class Pinopsida; order Cupressales; family Cupressaceae; genus Chamaecyparis; species Chamaecyparis obtusa. The sequence continues at coordinate 455,640 of BSBK01009990.1, read as the reverse complement.
TTCCCACACAAAAACTATGACGGACTCATGTGTCGAAATGCTGACAAATGAGTGTTTCAAATCTGACAAATGACCGTCAGAATTTGAACTCAGATGTACTAGTGCTTCCAAACCATTCGTCCTGGTGCCGAATGGACTACACAACTCTAGTTGGGTGGGTAAATGTTGGTGACAACCCCGTTTTAACCATAGAGTCACTAGAACATTCGTGAAATGCCAGACCAAAGTGTCCCCAAGGTGCACTAAGCACAATTGGGCAATGATATTTCAAGGCTTGTATCTCAAACTGTGTGAGAGGTATTGGTGAACCGTGAGATGGTACAAGACTATTTTTCTAAGGCTACAATAACCTCTCTCCATTCCGGGAGGTTCAAATTTGTTTGAATTTGGTAGTTGGCATGCCAATCTTGCTTGATGCCAAAACTTGCAGTCAGGGTAAGTTGAAAGTTGAACCAATGGGTTTTTTTCAAACCATTCATCTTGGCACTAATTGGACTACACCATTAGCTCTGGTTGGGTGGTTAAACACTAGTAACAACCCTGTTTCGACTACAGAGTCACTAGAACGTTCGCGAACATGTCAGACCAAAGTGTCACCAAGGTGCACTAAGCACGATTGGAAAATGATCTTTCAAGGCTTGTATCTTAGACCCCATGAGAGGTATCAACAAACCATGAGATGCTAAAAGACTATATTTATGAGGCCTACAATAACCTTTCTCCATTCTGGGAGATTCAATTTTTTTTGAATTTGGCACGCCAATCTCGCTTGATGCCAAAACTTGCAATAAAGGTCAGTTGAAAGTCGCACCACTAGGTTTCTTCCAAACCGTTGATCTTGGCACCAAATGGACTATGCCATTAGCTCTAGTTGGGAAAGTAAATAGTAGTGACAACCCCATTTTGACCACAAAGTCACTAGAACGTTTGCAAACATGCCGGACCAAAGTGTCCCCAAGGTGCACTAATCACGATTGGGCAGCGATCTTTTGAGGCTCGTATCTCGGACCTTGTAAGGGGTATTGGTGAATCATGAGATTCTATAGGACTATGTTTCTAAGACCTACAATAACCTCTCTCCATTCTGTGAGATTCAATTTTTTTTGAATTTGGCACGCTAATCTCACTTGATGCCAAAAATTGCAGTGAGGGTCAGTTGAAAGTTGCACCACTAGGTTTCTTCTAAACCATTCATCATGGCACCGAATGGTTTATTCCATTAGCTCTGGTTGGGTGGGTAAATGCTAGTGACAACCTTGTTTCAACCACAAATTCACTAGAACGTTCGTGAACATGCCAGACCAAAGTGTCCCCAAGGTGCACTAAGCACAACTGGGCAGTGATCTTTCGAGGCTTGTATCTTGGACCCCGTGAGAGGTATCGGCAAACTGTTAGATGCTATAGGGTTTTTTTTCTGAGGCCTAATATAACCTATCTCCTTTCTGGGAGATTTAAATTTGTTTGAATTTGGCACGCCAATCTCGCTTGATGCCAAAACTTGTAGTGATGGTCAGTTGAGAGTTGCACCATTGGGTTTCTTCCAAATAGTTCATCTCGACACCGAATGGTCTGTGCCATTAGCTCAATTTGGATGGGTAGACACTAGTGACAACCCTGTTTCAACCATAGAGTCAATAGAACGTTCACAAACATGTCAGACCAAAGTGTCCCCAAGGTGCACTAAGCACGATTGGTCAATGATCTTTTGAGGCTCGTATCTTAGATGATGTGAGAGGTTTTGGAAAATCATTAGATGCTAAAAGACCATGTTTCTGAGGCCTACAATAACCTCTCTCCTTTTTGGGAGATTTGAATTTGTTTAAATTTGGCACGCCAATCTCGCTTGATGATAAAACTTGCATTGAGCGTCAGTTGAAAGTTGCACCACTTGGTTTCTTCCAAATTGTTTGTCCTAGCACCAAATAGTCTATGCCATTAGCTCTCATTGGATGAGTAAATGCTATTGAAAACCTTGTTTAGAACACAAAGTCAGTAGAACATTTGTGAACATGCCAGACCAAATTATCCCCAAGGTGCACTAAGCACCATTCTGTATGTTGGCGAGCATTCTAGTGTGTCAAGAGGCAAAGTGGGACCATTCCTAGGGTAAACCTACCCAACTAGACATGATAGGAGCATTGATTTGTGCCCACAATGAATAGATGTTGCTGCTCCAAGAGAGATGGGGACATGACCATAAAGGGTCAATGGCAAATGTAAAGAGACCAAGGATGGTCATTTGAATGCATTGTGGAATGTGTCTATGATTTGAAATGGAGTAAATTGATTTTCTATTGTCTTGTTATCACTTTCATGTCTGTATTACATCATTTCATTGGCATTTTAAGGTAAGGAATTAACTAGTGTCTTGTACAATAGTGTTTGGTTGCAAGGATATGTAGGATATATGGTGGTTGAGAGACTAAAAATGGTCATAAATGTTGATTGAAGGTGCATGAAGCAGCACCAATCATTATTGCGAGCAAGAGTCTTTTTGAACAAGCCCTGGCCTAGAGACCCTAGAAAGGAGGGTTTGGTACCTATAATGATAGGTCATTGTTTTCTCAATAATAGTTTGACAAAATCTTGATGTAGAAGCATCATTCCATGAATGTTCTTACTGATTCTCATGGAATGATGTGTCTTTGACATGTATAATAGAGTTCTAACATGATACATTGCATAAGAGTTGATTTGACAAGGTGATTACTAGATTTTTGAAGTGAACTTTGAAGGATTTTCTTGGTTGAGAGCATCAGATACACATGAATATAATGTAGCACATAAATTTTGAATTCACTTAAATGATGAATTACACATGTGAACACATGTAGCACATAAAGCGTACACATAAATTTTCTTCAGTCATGAAGCATACATGTAGCACATAGATTATAAAGCATACACATGAATTCACTTAAGTCATGCACGTAGCCAATACACATAAATTTAGGTTATGAATAATGTACTTGAAGATACATGAATATACTTAAGGCATAAATCTTGCACATGAGTACATACACACAAGGATATTTACGTAATAACAATGAATAAATGAACACTAAATTAACAAATTGGATCGTTTATCAAGTTTCATATATATCAAAATGAACAATAATTATGTACATATTTACAAAATCAACATATCTAGATACAATGCGGCATACACCATCTCAAAATGTGTCATATGACATCTCAAAATAAGTTCAACTACAAATGTTTATAGGACATCATATTCTACTAGTGGATCGTCAAAATGCAACCTCTTTGAAGTACTCTTTGGCTATTATGGATCCTACATTCAAACACAAAAGTGAAACCCCAAGTTAGATTACTTAATTTATATGGTTTCTACAAATAAAAAATAAAAATTCAAAATCATAGTCAATAATAATAAATAAACTAAAATTGAACTCTCATGTACCTCGCCTCTCTATCTCCTCATGCCGACATGAGACCTAATATATGTCCTTAGTAGGGAAGGGACAATGCCACCAATGTCAACTCCGACCTGTATATGTTTGCGAACATGAGATTGATCTATGAGTTATACTATTTAATGTTAAATCCTTGGTAGAAAATATATGTTTACAAAGTAACTAAATTAACATTAAAACTTACATGTGTTTAACTTTCTTCAGAAAATGCCGGTTGAGTCATCAGCGATACAAACCCTTGGCTTTCTACCTCCCTCAAACTAGGGGTGACCTACAAAAGTCAAACAAATATTTCATACAATCATGACTTGATCATATTATGTCATGCCCATATTTCAACAAGTAAAAACACACTAAATTTATTTTTTAAAGGTTTAAAATTAATAATTAAAAGGTCTTAATATAATGTTTAAAGAACAAAGGTTTAATGTTGTCTATGTGTAAAGGGTACAATTAACTACTAAAGTGAGGACGATGATTTAACTATAATTAAATTTGATTTAAAAAAATACAATTTATGCTTTAAACACAATGTCAATACGAGTTTATTTAAACTAATTTTCTAACAATCACCTCCCCAAAATCATCACTTAATAAACCCCTTAAATATAATTTTGCTCACATCACAACCCCAAATTAATTAAATAAAATGCTGGCCAAAATAAAATATTAAAACAAATATAGTCTTAGGTAAAAAAAAATCAATTTGGGAGTTATTAAATAAATATTGAATAATAAATCATAGCAAAAACCCCTTTACACTAAATCCTTAAAAGGAAAATAAATTAACATGTAAAAGTTTCTTACTCCTACATAAAAAGAATTAAAGTTAAATAAACAAGAAAACTCCTACAAGGATTCCACTAAGGGAAGAGAGGGAAAAGTCTATTTTTAAATTACCTAGTGGGTTGACTTTTGCCCTAACCCTAATTCAAAATTAGGGTTAGGGTGAAAATATCAACCCCCCCACAACTCTCTTTTTTTCATGCTCTTCTTCCTCTACTCTTCCCATTTCACTCCCAAACCCTTGGGAAAGATTTTATTTTCTCTCCTCTTCTCATGGTTGATTTTCTTGCAGGTTTTATTTAAGCTACAAAGAAAATGATAAGGGTGCATGCGTCTTATGGATATATATACCCATATATACATCTATGTATATATAGATATATATATATTCATAATTATATACATGGAAACTAGCAAAAACTCCAACTTCGAGCCTTGTTGGGCTATTTTTTGATATTCTTTGTAGTGTTGTTGAGTTATTTCTTTGTGAAGATAAGTATACATTTTGAGTTAGGGCAATGCCCTTGTATATATTTTTTTATAAAAAAAAATCTCTTTGTAAATTTTTTTTGTGTCTTGGGGGAGCAGAGGCTCGACCTCGCTACTCATTTCCTCTAGGTTGTGGCTTCCACAGTAGCCACGTCTCGTGGGCTGTGGGCATTACCCACAGTTGCCACGGCTCTGTCATGGGCTGTGGGGATTCCCACAATTACCATGACATCTGTCGTGGGTTGTGGTGTTTTTTTTTTTCGTAGCCCCCCCATCTAAATTTTTTTGTTTTATATTTTTTTTTTAGTTTTTTTTATATAGTCTTTTTCTTTATTTTGTTTATTTTTATTAAATTAAAAAAAAAAGTAGCAATGCTAGTTTTTACATTAATTTCTTTTTTCTTTTTAAAATAAAAGATTTTAAAAAAAGAATAACAGCAAGACTAACAACTATTTTTTTATACAAATTTGTAGGTAAAAAAGAATATAATGGAAATGGATTTTTCCATAACTATTAAATAAACAAAATGTTCATATGTCCCTTATATATATATATATATATATATATATATATATATATATATATATATAGGTAGATAAACAAACATCTAAACTTTTTGTGAAAGCAGGATAAACTATTCTTTAAATAGTGTATGCATAAAATTTCTAGAAAATCACAGATAGGTCATTCCCACTAAGTATTCTCAAAATCATTTTTTTGAATAGATGTATAGACATTTATATATATTCCCCTTTTTTTGAATAGTCTAAAGCTAAAATACATCTCTATACAATGAAACTATGCTGAGAACTAATCCATTTTAAATAGAAATTTAACTAAAAGGAAGAATCTACTTTTATTTTAAAGTATCAACTATATTTTATTTTTTTAACAGCATGTAATAAAAAGGACAAAATCTGAGATTTTATATAAACAATAATACTGCACAAAAACTTTATACATCCAAGGATCCAAAAATTTAATCTATCTTACACATTGCAACTTCAATGCAATAGAGGAGAATCTTTTTTTTTTCTACATTTAAAAATCAGATTTCCTTCAACTAAAACAGAGAACTATTTACAAAATAAAACTCTCTGAATACATGTATTCAAATACAAGGGTTTTCAACTTCCTATAACTTAACAATTAGATTTCCTTCAACTAAAACAGAGAACTATTTACAAAATAAAACTCTCTGAATACATGTATTCAAATACAAGGGTTTTCAACTTCCTATAACTTAACAAAACGTAAAGAGAAACCACTTTTACGCTAATCTTGAACATTAAAAATGAACATAATGGTTCCCTAAGAATTTCCTTCATCAAATGATGACTCATTTACAATTCATAGAGGAGGAAGAACCCCTTTTTACATATACAAGGAAACTTTTCTCTTTGACAAGAAATCCAAGTGCTCCAACATCCTACAAAATAAAATCCGAATGGACCATGGGATGCTCACCTCCCAACCAAGGCCTCTAAGAAGCCACCCCAGAGCTAGGGGAGCTGATACATAGATGGGGATACAATCACACAAATCCAAACATAACTACAAATCAACACACACACAAAACTCCCAAACCAAGGTTATGAACAATGGGTCTCACAATGACCCAATCTTAGGGTGAAGGTGGACTAAATACCAAGGGGAGAAAGCTCATTTCAAAACAAAGAGACAAGCCCACACATGGATTTCCCAAAAACACATCTCAACCACATTCTCATAAAACCATCGAAAATCCTTATGACCCCCAAGACATCAAGCCATAAAAAACCCTTATGTCCCCCATAATAGCAAGAAAGAAATAGCTACATGGAGCCCATATTTCCATGTTTTTTCCTTCTCCTTTCCAAGGAGAGACTCTCTCCTTTCCAAAGAGAGACTCTACACCCATGATTTTCCAAGGAAAAACCCTTCACCCCCAAGGCTACTCTTCCCCCCATGGGTGAGTGTGGCCTTGAGACTCCCTTACAACATCACAAAAACAAGGAAATCTATAACACTAAACTTCACATTTACAACACAAAATATCTTACACCAAAACAAGCACAAATATTCACATATACAACTTACTAATCATGCAAGCACATCATACTCTCAACAACAAGAATATGGAGAACACAAATTACAAAATTACATACAAACATTTTTATCTACAAGAGATTTCAAGAAGAGCCACCAACCTAAGTCCAAGTAATAATGGTGAGAGAGTTGAAGATGAGATCCTTTTTTCCTAGTTTTTTCTCCTAACCAAGTTCCTCCAAAATTATCTAGTCTCTAAGTTAGAGAGTGGGTGTTCAAACTCTTCCAAAAGAAGAGTCCCCTCTAAAAAGGCCTCCAAACATCTCCCCACAAACTCCTAGTGATAAGGTTTCCTTCCCATTGGGTGATCTTTCCTAAGCTCCTTACAAGGTTTCTAAAAATGGCCTCTTACAAAGGTAAGCTAAAAAGGTGGAAGAAGGACTACCATTCTAATGGATGGTATTCCTACCAAAACTTGGTCCCAAAAGTTGATTTTCGGCCATCTTGGAAAACCAACTTTTGGATGGGTCTTTTGGTCAACTATGGGTTATCCTATGGTGAAAAATGACCCTTACCCATAGGTATATCAAGTGGGCTAACTAAAAATGGCCCAAACACACCCCTAGGCACCTTTTTAACCCCCCAAAAGTTCATGCTAAGTTCAAATTTGAAATCCTTGAGTTGACACTACCTCAAGCTCCCTAACCGAAGAAATTTGCATGTGGATCCTTGTTGTCTGACTTTCAGTCACCCATTTTTTTTTTTGGCATTATTGGAGTCATATGGTCGGTCTGGTCATTCTGGTGTCTAGGTCTAAGTCTCCCCTAGGATAGGGAGTCTTTGCCGGGTTCCCTTTTCTTTGCCTACATGATTAGCCGGGTGGGTTATTATCAGAATTTCATTGCTTCGGGTAGGTCGTAGATCCTAACCCAGCAGAGACTTGTGCTCCAATGGATGTTCTCAGGTAGAGTGATGGTTTCAAATAATGATCTTTAGATGTTGCAAGGAATCAAAAATAGGGCTTTTTGTTTGGATAATGCAATGATAGAAGCTAATGTGAAACATTCAAAGAAGTTTATCCATATGTCAATGTGCAGGAGATTTCTGTCTTGCATAAGTGATCATTGAAGATTCGGTCCCAAGACTGTTACAATGTCCCTAAGTCTTCAATAAGGGAGGTGGCAAAAGATTATTCTTTCAAAACATATTGGATTTGATAACAGTGCAGAGATTTCCCCTTCCTCCATTGCATTTGGAAGGTTTGAAAAGATTTTGATTTCTCAAGTGTTACGGTTTGTGCATACCTTGCTGATGGAAGCTGAATTTTCCTTACAAAAAGGCAGTTGATAAAAAATGAGGATGGTGAATTAATCTCTAAACTATATCGAAGAAAGGATTGGTCGCATGATCGCATGAATAAAATAACAGCCATGCGATCATGCGACAAGGCAAAAAGGGAACCTATGTACGCCAACAGCGTAGATACGCTCTACTGGGACCCATGAATGCCAACGGTGCAGTCCACGTGCACTAATGAGAGAGTGGTCGCATGATCGCATGGAATAAAATAATACCATGCGATCATGCGACAATGAAGCCTGGTCGGTCTGAAAAGTTGCCCGCGGTTATTATATCTTCAAGATACTAAATCAACGGTTCCCGTGTTTCCTCCATGTTGTTGAAGATTCATAGCGGGATAATGGGATCTGAACACATAGCATGGTGGGCCTCCCTAATGTTAAGTGCAGCCAGTTAGGTGTGTGGTCGCATGATCGCATGACTGAGAGAACACTCTTGCAATCATGCGACAATGGAAGACCAAGTGGGACTCATGTACCCTGATAGCGCAGATGCGCCAATGATGAAGCGGTCACATGATCGCATGGATTAAAATATTGCTATGTGATCATGTGATAGTGTAAGTCACCGAAGATGCTTTGCAAGTTAACAGGATCTTGCCATGTATTCAGGTGGGCCTCCCTAATTTTAAGCGCATCTTAAGATTCCAAATTGACGAATGGCGTATGATCTCGTAGAATCTTGTGAGCCCATCAGATCTTACGCCATCTGTCCAATTCTCCAGATGTAAAGCCACGTAACCTAGTGGGTTCGAAAGAGTTTGGAGATACTAAATCAATGGTTCCCATTTCACCGGTATGGTACAGAATATGTTTTGCGGCAAATGGGATCTTGCCACATGGATTCGCTTACTCAGTTAGTATGCTCCAAAGGTTCGTTGACTATAGTGTTTGATACACTAACAGTATAAGGAGACTTGAAGGACAATTATAGAGTTTGCATTTCATGAAAGAGATTGAAGCATTGTTCTATTATCAAATATGCAAAGATCAGTGGTCTAAAATCTGATGAATGTTCAGTCATCCCAAAGGTGACTGTTACCTTAAACAGTGCAGTCCACGTGCGCCAATGAATAGAGCGGTCACATGATCACAAGAGGTAAAAAAGTACCATGCGATCATGTGACAATGGAAGCTTGGGTGGAATGTCTGTTGCGAATCAAGGTTAACTATTTCTTTTGTATTAGTTAAGTTTGTTTGGAAGATAGTTTGACTCCGAGAAGCCCAATGGATTTGACTTGATAGATACTATTAAAAAGAAGATGAAGAGTCTCAGATTCCATAGTGACTTTTCAAGTTCTCAGATTGGAAGAGTTTATCTCTTTATGCTTTGTCTCTTTGTATTCAAAGGAGAGGGAAGGTCATTGGCTCCTACGAGCCTGATGTATTGTAAAATCTATATATTCTATAAAGAGATTCAGTATGGGGGTTGGAAAACTTGCAATTGTAGCAAGAGTGATTCCAGTTACTTAGCTATTTTCATGTTTGTTCTACCAGTAGCTATCATTTTTGCATGTGAATCGACAGGACAATTATATATGAAGCTATAATTGCTTGCTGGATTCCATTTCATGTTTGTAATTGCAGTGAAAGTAATTCCATTTACCTTTCATGTATGATTCTTCTCCTATTCACCCTGTTATTTAGATGCATCTAAATGGAAAGTACAATTGTATATGGAGCTATAATTTCTGCTTGAATTCCATTTTACGTTAGTAGTTGCAGTCTAAGCAATTCTATTTGCTGTCTGTATATGATTCTGCTTCTATTCTCATTGGTAGAATATGCATTCTTAGAATAGATAGGTTTAGTTAGAAGATAGTCTTTATGATGATCTGTGATCAACATTCCATTGGGGATTATAGGTTATCCACTTTATCCTTGCCTGAATTGTTTGTGCCTACAAAAAATTTGGTTAAAACTCATAAGGATTAATTTGATGATCAATAAAAAGACACATTCGTTGCATATCAAACACAATTAGGGAGCTGTACCTATCAATTTAGAGGGCGGTGATAGATGACTTACACTGACCCATTTGTTGGTGACATCCTTTTGTTCTCTCACCTTGGGTGTTAAGAAGAGTCAGAGATTGCAAATCTAATGGGAGGACAAACTGTTAACCAACAATCCTCAAGGTACTTTCCTAGGTTGATGGGCATCCAAACCTCAAGTGGACATGTCATGGCCAAAAGTACACTTACAAGTGTCAATTGACACAACAAGAAAGACACATCGCAAGCCATGTGGCATATCCACTTGAGCATTCACAAACAAATTACATTTACAATTTAACATATTAATTAAATACACCCATGCACATTATGTTCACAAATAAAATATGATACAACAAGGTTTTGTCTCTTATTAGATGCAACCTTGGCTAATTGAATAACATAAGTCTATGCTTTGGTTCCCCAATTTCCCATGGTCTAATTCCCTACACACTAAAATCCAGCATCAGTAGTCCAAGAAAATATACATATAAATTCATAACATACATGATCAAAATAAATCATCTGCAATATCCCTAATTAAGTCATAATTCACATGGCATAATAATTCATCTATGACATACATATAACTTTTCATGAAATAAACAATTCATTTCCTAATTACGCTCATAACATCATCATCGCATTAATAATTCATTTGCATAAATAATATCATCATGACATAATAACATTCATAAACTAAATTAATCATGCAAGTAGAATCCATAATGGTATCAAAGTGATCATCAAAATAAACATGACATAAAGTGCATCTAACCTCTATGGTGATAAAATCCATAATATAGAGTGTCTGAAAACATAATGCATCAAAATATACTATCAAGTCTATCCCAAAAGCAGAAACTGAAAGACTATGATGGCTCAGGGTGAGGCCTCACATATTATATATACTTGATAGTAAAATACACACAAATAACTTTAGAAATATACGTATCATGGGGCTATCACTACGAATTGAGATGCATGTGACTCTATCATGGCGAAAGGGTCTCACAACATCATGAGACACCACTCTCTGTCAAATAAACCATGTAAATTAAAAATGAGTACGCACAACTGACAAGTATACATGTATGCATAAGCAATCTAAATTACTTAATTACCTTTCCCTTGTCAACTCCAGACACCTGAACCCCCTCACATTTCCCCCCAGTGGCAACTGGTGACACTTGCATCAATATGTAATAAGATGATCATAAAAATTAGAAAACACATGTACATATACTATTATAATAAAAGGAAACCAACGAGTACATTAAAACATATATACCATGAAAGTGTCAAGGCCAAATGACATGGTTGAAAGCATGGACCCCTCCACCTATGCCATCTCCTCCTTTGTCATCAACTGAACATAAATGTAACACATAAAAAAACATAAATAGGAAATTATTATAATTAAATTCTACTAAAAATAGAAACATTTAAAATTAAATACAATGTAACAAGTGAACTATTTACCCTTACTATAACAGTAGGAGTCCATGACTCTGTATGCCCCTGATGCACATCTTCATGAGGTGCTTCAGTGCCTATAGTGTGTTGTGTAGTATCATCCACCTCGAAGACATAGTTATATGCATCACTATCATTCAGGGGACCTAAGTACAGTTTATTGCACATAATGAAAGTGTGGGGCACACAAACATGTGAGCTCGTGGAGGATGTGGAAGGGCCAAAAGCATCAGCATGAGGAGGAAACAATGTTACGTCTGCGTAACTAGTAGATCACTCAAGGTGTGAATGGCTCGAATAGTCTATGAGCTGGCCTCAGCAATAATATCAGGATGTTGCACTGTAGGAGGTGGTGAAATCTCAGGAGGGGGGACTATGTGCAGGATTTCACCTGGTGTGCTAATGGCCTATCCTGAGGAGCACCTAAGCCTACACCTTGGTTTGGTCTCATGCTCCAATAATTTACCTTGTGACTGAGCACAAATTCAGCATATACTTTTTTTATGAAATAGAATGGGACATTCAAATTTTTGTGAGGTGCTCTATTAAAAACCATCCACCAACGGTCCCAAAAGTTGTCGCGTGTTGCATCATTTGTGCACCATTTAATTGACAACTTGGGTCTTTTAGGGTCCACTTTTATACCAGTTTCAAGATTGACAAAAAGATTGTGTATGTCATGTTTTGTTATGTTTAGGATCATAACTTGATCATAGTCAAGCCCATTGTCAAACTGGGTGTGCATGGAATCACGTCAAAGAAGTGCAACATTATGTTACTCTGTAAATTTCTCCATGTTTTCAATAATGGATTTCAACATGGAAAACATAGGGTGCAATGTGGAGATATTGGCATATGTGGTCTGATATCCTTTGAGTTGATTTAGATTGTCTCCTATGAGATCCTCTAAGTGTTGAGGGTTTGAGACGGGTTGGTCTTCTGAAAGTGGGGGATTGTTTGGAGGTGGTTCTAGATTATTTATGGGATGATTATGAGGGTTTTCTGATTGGTTTGAGTCCATATCTAATTAAAATTAAAACCCAAATAGACAATTATAATCAATTTAAAAAAACACTAAAGAATCTCATTTCAACCCTAGTTTTTATATAAAAAACTACAAATTTTAATTAAAAAATAATAAAAATAATAAAAACTTAAAAATTTAACTTACCCATTGATGTTGAGCAAGTAAGATATGAGATTCTATCAGATATCTACAACCTCAAGAGCTGTATTCAACATTTTCATAATGAAAATGTTGAACACGCCTGTGGGCTACAAATATAATGTACTAGCAAAAATTAGATATCCAATATTATCAGATATCCGACTATGCACGTGCTTTGGCTTTTGGTTTGGCCAAGTGTACTTGTTACCCAAATTTTCCATTCCATACAATTTTAGCCGTAGTCTGGGCTCTCTGGTCTCTGCAATTGTTAACTCTCTAGTCTAATAGCCATTAAATTTGAAAATGTGACCGTTGGGGAAAAAAAACCCCTCAAAACCCTATGACCTATTCTAATTTACCATTACCTTTTTCAGCCACTTAAGTCTCCATATTGCCATGTGCACTTTTCCATGTTTGGGCTAGTCACGAGATCTCTAAAGCTCAATCAAATATACCTTTTTGTCTCCTAACCCCGTGACTTCCTTTTATCTCTTTATCTCCTGAGCGGATGGCATATTCCTTTTCCTTCTGGCGACTCAGCGATTTCACTTCATTCGGCACTAGGTTAAGATATCCCTTCAATTGGGAAGTCTCGTGAGTTAACCACAGTCAGCTAAATCTTCATGAGACTTCAATTTTTCTTCAGTCGGAAGGTCGCCAAATTTGATCGTGGTTAAGGGGTGGTCAGTTCAAGGTGAAGAATGATGCAATAACAAAGTGCCATGTACCCAGTGGGCCTGGATGCAAAAAAAGTTGGTCACCAAGGTTTATGATAGGTCTTTATTTTTCTCAGTCATGAAGTCTCATAAAGGTAATGAGTTAAGTTAAGATGTCTGGCGACTTGGAGACTCATGGTTCAGTCACATGGTCTCGTGACAAACCCAGGGTCAAAGATTTAATCTAGCGACTTGGAGACTTAAGAGAAAAGGTAACTCAGGGTCAGTGCACGGTTAGATTAGACAACAAGACAAGATTATCAATAGTGACAAATCATGAGGTGCCACATGTCTTAGGCGGGCCCAAGTTTGTAAGCTTAGTTAGGTGATCACTTGATGAAAAGGGGAATATTCATTTCTATTTGGCGATTACAAGATTGCCTTCAGTCGGGTAATCTCCTAATGAGAAGGAATATGTCTATAATATCAAGAGATAAGCCGACAACCATCAAATCAAAGCAAGGATCAACGCTTGTCGCGTAATCGCTAGACAAAGTTAGGGTTAATAAAAGGTCATGAGATCTAGCAACAAAAGGGAAGGAGAACCCAAGGTGAAGGCAGAGTTAAGGTTAAGATCAGATACGGTGCCTAGGTAAAATGAAAAGATCTACAACCACATTTTAAAGTGAGATCAACTTCAAATATCAGCCATTAATAAAGATAAAGGCTTGGTGCCACCTGTGACCGTTTATATTTAAAAATTCAAATATCTGCAAGAGATATGATTTGAGAAGTTATGGCGAACTTGACTTGCAGAGAAGTAGATGAATCGACTGACCTCCTAGAGGCAGTTATGGAAATGGAAATTTATATAGAGTCTGTATCTGATAGATCATGATATTTTGAAGGATGCATTTATGATCAGACATGATAGAATTAGGGTTTCTATTATTTTATGTAAAATCTATGTAACCCTAATTTATTTTTTGCTCCTTCCTGTGTGCAATAGAGGAGATGTATATATTAGTTTTAGAAGCTATTTTTCAGCAGAGTTTTCCTTTCTTAGAAGTTATCTGTGGCATTTGTTCTGCCCTCTGGCTTCTATAGTTTGTAACCTTTCATTGATTTACTAGATTAAATAGAGGCTTACTGTGGCATCTTCTCTACCCTCAAGTCTTTCCCTTGTTTGTATTTTTCTTATTGAATATAATGTACTGGCTATATTAGAGATATCTTGGAGTTCTAGAGCCCTTCTTTCTTTTAGCTTATTTGTGTACTATTGTGTCTGATCTGATTTGAATGATCTTGTGGGTATTCTTCAACCCCCTAACAATCTGTCTCATTCCTATGCCCTTTTGCTAAAGAGAAAATTTTCTTGTAGGTCATAGCCTGTGTCTTTTGTTCAAATCTCTTTGTGAAACACTTATGCAAGCCTATTTAGGAAGATTGTGTTCTATTAGATCTGAGAGCTTTCATGCTAATTTGGTCAATATATTATGTTCATGTCATTTCGGTGTGTCACCTAGTAGGTAGTTTTGCTTATTTCAGTTATTTCCCTTTCAACATTCCTTCTATCCCTTTCCCCTCAAGAATTTACTTTCCTGTAAAAAAGAAAATCAAGGTGATTATCCAAGAGGAACTAGCCTAGAACCTGGAGGTTTCATCTCAGTTAGCAAAGGTCCCACAATCTAGAGATGATCCCAAAGTTATACTAGGTTATCAAGACCAAGAGAGCTTGAATAGGGTGCAAACTTAGTGTATAACATTTTTGGCATGCCCGATGGGACTAGTAAGTTCAGATTTATGCTTCAAGGTGCTATTGTAAGTTAAAAATTTCAGATTCAAGGACACCCCACTTTGGGCATAATATGTTTGACTATTACTAAAAGAAGTTTATCTACAAAGATTATGCTATCTCTGATGTACTGATTGCATAATACAGACCTTTCAGAGGTTTTTCTATCAAGTATATCTAGCGACTCCACTAGCGTAAGATTAAGGACAACCTTATCCAAAGTTTATGAGAAGGATGGAGACAAGGAGCTCAAAGCCCACTAGATTCTTAGAGTTGCCCTTAAAAAGAAGCTACAAAGGAAGATCAACTCAGAGAACATCCCATTCAAGAAGAGTACAGTCTACACCACCTAATACTTTAGAAAGGAGACCTTTCCCCTTTCATTTCAGAAGAAGAGGAAGATCTCTAACTAGAGATCTAGAAGAAGATTCAAATCCAACATTAAATACAACTCATTCAGTTGCTACTCAACAAATTTCAGCTTTCGCAATGGCTAGGCAATTTGCCTTTGCACCTTTCAACCAAGTCCATTAAACTTCGCTCAACATCATGATGTGCCCTTGGTGGCACTAAAAAGTCTACCTAATTTCATAGGTGAGGGACAAACAACAACTTTTGAACATATTAGAGATGTGACCACTCTCTGCAGTATACATAATATAACTCAAGAAGATGTGGCCACTAAGTTGTTAGCAGCCTCTCTCAAAGGTTAAGCTCTTGAATGGTTTAGGACTCTAGTTATTGGTTCTATTAACTCATGGGATGGATTAGGGGTTGCATTGAGTAGACACTTTGAAGACAAATCAGACAACTTGTCCTTGGTTGAGCAGTTAACAACCATAAGGAGAGATCCTCAAGAGAAAATTATAGAATATAATAATACATTTCTCAAAACATGGAATAGAATTCTAGTCTCAGTAAGGCCATTGGCCGATCATGCTTTCCTATACTTCTTTCAAAGCTTGAATAATCAAATATCTATCATGATCCAATCTATGGGAGGTACCTCTCTACCCCAAGCTTTTGACATAGCTGTCAGGGTAGAAAATTGTTTAATCCAGGTAGGCATGATAGCAAGAAGGCCACCCATGCCCATCTTCCCTAACCTTTAGCCCACTGTACCTCTACAAGTACCTCCTTTTACCCCTATTCCTACCATATTAGCACCTCAGGCTAGTACTAGCAGTGAGGAGATAAAGGAAAGTTTCTCTCAAGAACTAGAAGAGATGAAGAATAGTCAGCAAAGTAGTCAGTAAGAAATGACAAATCTACTGCAGACTTTAACTAAGGAGGTGACAAACCTAAAGAAATAGGGGCAAGGAATCAGACCACCCTTCCAACCACAAGGTCAGGGTCCTAATCAACAATATCAGAATCAAGGATAGTCCTATCAGCAGAATAGGCCACCATACCAAGGAGGTTATCAGGGGAAAAATAAATTTTTTAATCAAAGACCATTCCAACCATATAACCCTACACCTCTTAATTCTGCAAATCTAGTCAGGGACATGGTTCATAGTCAAAATAACATGGTCTTGGATAATGAATGGTGCTTTCCTTGTAATCAGCCTCACAATTAGGCCTCATGTTCAAATGGATTGATGAATCAAGCCCTAATGGTCCAGAATGCCTCACACACTCAATCAGAGGCCTCTTCTAGTGGGTCAATTCCTCAACAAGAATCACAAACTGATGAGACTGCTCTTTTCAATTGGGAGCAGAAGGACTTCAATGGATTCAATGGTGAATATTCCATTGCTGCAAATACAAGATCAAAGAGAAGAGCCCAAGACATAGAGCAAGTAGATTCTGGGATTAAAGCCACTACATCTACAGGACCACTGCGGCCATCTGCTCTTGCCTTTTTGAAGAATCCTCCTATCATTCCAAGAAAAGAAGGCCAATTTCTCAAGGAGGTGGAGCCTCTCATAGTAAAATCACATCAAAGAGTACATACTATGACACCTTTCAACATTGTAGACAATATGAAGAAAGTAAATGTTACTATGTCTATGTGGGACTCTTTGGCTATTCCAAGACAACCTCAGATTTTGAAGAAGGCCACGAGTGAAGTGACTACTCCCCAGCCTACAACTGATACAACAAAGCCAGTGTTGGTCAACACTGATCTAGAAACGGAGGCTCCAAGTAGCAATTCCAAAGAAAATCCCCTACAAGGTAGGAACTTAAAACCACCTCCCTTTTATGTATCTCTAATTATTGGAAGATCCTTAGTACATAATTGTATGGTAGATAGTGGAGCCACTAGTGTTGTAATTCCAAAAAAGGTGGCTGACCAATTAGGACTCAAATATGAACCCTTCTAAAAGAAGGTCACACAACTTGATGGATCCTTAGTCAACATAGTATGTGTAGCCAAGGATACCAATCTAATCCTCCACATAAGTCCCAATTTCTCCATCCTACTTGATTCATATATATCATAGATCTCTCTGCTTTATTTGCTATATGTCTATTAAGGGAGTTTACAGCCAAGATAGGAGGCTATCTTTCTTCTAATTGGTCTCACATGCTTTTCCACAAAAGATATGGGACCAAGGTCACCATCAAATCTGAATCATTGGCAGCTCACCATATAGAACCATATGTGTCCAATGTGATCAATGCAAGCTGCCTTGCATTTGATAATAGTGACTTCCTAACAATTAGAGAAACAAACACTAAGATAGAAAATATCCCTGATATTTTATTAGATGAACTAGAATTAGAAAAGGCTTCAGAAGCCCAAGAAAATCTCATTTTGGATGCTAGCTTGGGAAGTTATCTGATACAAGAGAGTGGATTCATAGAGTCAAACCTTTTAAAAGAGAGTACTGATTCATAAAATTAGAGTAATCAGGTTTGGGAATTATTTTTTGATGGTGCTAGAAGAAAACATGGCTCTGGTGGTGGTGCTATGCTAGTATCCCCAAAAGGAGAAAGATACTATACAACTTTCAGATTCAGTTTTTCCTGCACTAGCAACACTGTAGAGTATGAAAGTCTAGTGAACAGACTAGAGTGGGATAGAAAAATAGGGCTCAAAGCCTTAAAAGTTTATGGTGATAGTGAGTTAGTAGTCAACCAAGTGAGAGGGATAAGTGCAACCAAAAATGACACCATGAAAGCATACAAACATAGAGTTTGGGATACGATTGAAGACTTTTGTGCTTTCAATATTGTTGCCATCCCTAGGAAGTTAAATCAGAATGCAGACAGATTAGTTGTTGTTGGATCTTAGTATGACATTCCTAATAGTGTTTCAAAAGAAGGAGACCAACAACACATTAAAGTAATTGTTAGGCCTTCAATTCTTGATAACAATGTCAATTGGCAAGTGTTTGACAATGATGAGAAAATTCTATAGTTCTTGTTTGAAGAGGATGTCTTCTCAGAGCATAACCAAGATAGACTATTGCAAAACTATGGTGATCAAGTAATACAAATTAGATCTAATAAGATGCCTAAAGGTCTTGTCACCTTAGAAGCTATCTTCAACAAGGATGATCAAGTTAAAAAGAACAAAGCCAGCTTGGTAGTTCAATAAGAAGATTGTGTTGAATTAAGGTTGGAACCAGGTAAAAGCTTACAATTTGGAAAAGTAAATACTGATTTGGAAAAGCAGGCTTACACCTAGTTATTTAAAGAATTCAATGACGTGTTTGCATGAAAGTATGAAGACCTCAAAGGTTTTAATCCATTCCTTTCTCAACACACCTTTGAATTAGAGCCTAATGCCAAACCAGTAAGGCAAAAGCAAAGGCATGTTAATCCCAAGCTTGAGCCACTTATGCATAGAGAAGTGCTCAAATTGATAGAAAGTGGTATCTACCCCATTAAACATACCAGTTGGGTTTCCAACCTTGTTCCTGTCAGGAAGACGAATGGGGAGTTGAGGTTATGTGTTGACTTCAGGGATCTTAACAAGGCCTCTTTAAAAGACTACCATCCATTACCCTCTATGGAACAAATCTTACAATGTGTCTCTGGATCCAAGAGATTTTCATTATTGGATGGCTATTCAGGATACAATCAGATCCCAGTTAATGAAGAGGATCAATACAAGACTATTTTCACAACCAACTGGGGAACTATGACATATCAGAAGATTCCCTTTGGTTTGTCAAATGTAGGTGCTACATTTCAAAAGGAAATGGATATGGCCTTTAAAAGCCTCATGTAAAAGTTTGTACTAGTCTACCTAGATGACATAACAATTTATTCTAAATATGTAGCAAACCACATCAAACATCTGAGGAAGATTTTTGAAAGGTGTAGAGAATTTGGGATATCTCTCAATCCCAAGAAATGTGTATTTGTAGTTCATGAGGGGAAATTGCTAGGATATATAGTGTCCAAGAAAGGAATCATAGTAGACCCTTAAAGGATTTCAACCATCCTAGAACTTCCCTTGCCACATCACAAGAAGAGCCTTCAATCTTTCATAGGAAGGATTAACTTTGTTATGCATTTCTTGCCTAATATTGCAGATTTACGAAAGCCTTTGACAGCCATGTTAAAGAAGAGTTCAGTTTTCAACTAGACTAAAGAAGGAAAGGCTAATTTCCAAGCTATCAAAGAGGCCTTGATAGAAGCTCCTGCTCTATTAAACCCAAATTTCAGTAAGGATTTTATCCTTTATGCTTATGGAGGTCATGATGCTATATCTACTATGTTGACTGAAGAAATTGATGAACTACAACTGATTTGGAACCTAATTGAAGAATCTATGATTAAAGATCATTGAGGAGTTTCTGATTAGATATGGAATATGATTGAATCAGTATTATATTGTCATTGATGTCAACTAGTTTTGACAGTACTTATCTTGTAAGTTACTATACCGAGACATCTAAAGAAAGGTAAAAGAGATGAAGAATAGAAATATCTACATGAGGAAGATGTATATGTCAGATGAGGATAAGGAATACATTGAGTAACTTTTTGATGAGTCTATGACCTTATGATATTGACTTTATTATGTTGCATTCATCTATGATGAAGAATAGAGCTAAAAGATACAAAGCAGTGTTGTTGGTAAGTGAAGCATTTTAGTATACACTGATGGAGTGTAGTGTATACTGAGCATAGTGTCAACCGAGCTTGTGTTCACCGATGCATTTCTTTGTTAACTGAGTAGAATAGAAAGGAATTAAATGATTAAGTTTAGCTGATAAGATTGATGAGCTGGAAAGTGTATGAAACCTAGGTAATGAATAATGTTTGTTATGAAGATCGATGACTAACATAATTAAAGGAAGATCTAATGGAGTAGATTGAAACATGTTATTGACACATCAGCCGAGGAAGCTTAAAGTGGCAAAATCAATGAAGATGGTCAAGAGGCAAAATTCGATGGAGGAGAAGAAAATGTTTTACATGTCTATATAAGAGACTGATGATTTCATAATGAAAGAGAGCCGAAAGAAGAAGATATTGTAGAATTATCACGTGAACAAACTTCATGCATTTTGATCATACCGGTTAGTGAGAACTGAGCTGCAGAACAATTACCAAGCTATAGAGAGTAATTACCGACAGACAGTAAGTTGATACATTGTTGAATCTGAAGTGTTATATTGATCAAAAGGATTTGTATGAGAAAAATATTGATCTGTAATCTAAAATTGAAGTTGTATTGGGGAAGATCATCTAATGTTACATATTTAACCATTGTACATAGTCAAATCTCTTAACCGAGTGGACTAAGAAAGTCTTATGATGTCTCATTCATAGAATAAACATTGTTATCCTATCAACCCCAGAGTGACTGTTGGTTGGACGATAAATTCTAGTCTAAAATCCTCTAACAAGGTCACACCTAATAGTGTGTTTGTAGACCTTTAACAGGGTTGGGTCTTCACCGACCTCACTTCAAAAGAGTGAATATTTTGGGTTGCTGGTCCCAAGTGGTTTTTCCCTTTACAGGGTTTCCATGTTAAATCTCTCGTGTCATGTGTTATTTGTTTGTTATCATAATTTGCATATTACATGTTAGATTTGATCGGTAACTGCTATAAGTTTTAGATTGGTAATCGGTAAAAGAGCAGACAGTGAAATTATTTTATGTTTATCGAGTAGTAGAAGTTGGAGTATTTGTTTTGAATTATACATTTTGATTTGGGACAGTGATTAACTGATTCAACCCCCTCTCAGTTATTCCAACAATTGGAATCAGAGCCAGGTTGCTTAGAACAAAGTCTTAAGGACTTCAGCACAAAGGTCTGAAGATGTATAAGAGGGAAGTACCAAGACTGAACAAAGAGAACTTTGTAGTATGGCAAAGCCAGATGAAGCTGCACATATCCAGAATTGGGAATTCTGCACTAGATCTGATGGAGAATGGCTATATACAACTGACCACTGGTCCCTTAACTCTTGATCAACTGAAGGACATGCATGAACATAATATTACTAAGATGGAACTTGCTGCTACCTGTACTGACACTAAATTTGAAGACATTAAGGGATGCACTACCACCAAAGCCATGTGGTACAAGCTAGATTTGATGTACAGTGGAGATTTAAATGTCAAGAGAGCCCAAGCTGAAAGCCTAAGAGGCAGATTCGATGATATGAAGATGAAGGAAGATGAGAACATTGTGCAGTACTCAAATAGACTAAAAGAGGTAGCACATGCTATTAGAGCATCTGATGGAGTTATTGATGATGAAACAATGATAAGTAAGATTCTCAAAACTTTGTTGCAAGTTTATGCAATCAGGATCTCTGCAATTCATGAAACAAGATCTGTATCCAATCTTACCCTTGACACACTGATTGGTAAGCTTACAACCTTTGAATTAAACAACTTTGACAATAGTATTGTTCCTTCTGTTGAATCCACTTTCATGTCTTCTTTGAAGATTACTAAGTCTAGCAAGAAAAATAAGAATGATGATAGTGATAGCAATACCAATGATGAACTTGATGATCTTGAAGCTCTTATGGCTAGAAGATAACCCAAAGGAAAAGGAAGATATAGAGGTAAGCTACCTTTGGCATGCTTTAGTCATAAAGAGGTTGGCCACATTGTTGCTAGATGTCCACATAAGAAAGATGATGATAGATCCAAAGACTGATCAGAAGGAAGCTATGGGAGAAGAGTCAACAGAGGCTACCGATACAACACCAGAGATAACCAAGATAGTTATGACAAAGGGAAAAAGGTATGTTACATAGCTAAATATATTAAATCTGAATCTAATTATGATGATGACGTAGAAGTTGTATTTGTTTCTATGAAAGATGATTTAGAGGAAGATGAGAAACATGAAGAGACATCACTGATCTCTAGAGTAGACAGAAATGAAACATGGATCATAGATAGTGGCTGTACACATCATATGACCGGTGATGTAGAGAAATTTGACCAACTTGATGAATACAATGGAGGATCTGTGAGAATGGGCAATGATGCACCCTATATGGTAAGAGGTAAAGGTTCACTAATGATTAATGATAGAATTAAATGTGAAAATGCATACTAGGTAGATGGATTGAACTATAATTTGTTAAGTGTGGCACAACTGAACAATTCAGGCCACCGACTTGCTTTTGAGAGCAAAAGGGTGAAAATTTATGATGATGAAGACTTGTTGGAACTGGTACACAATCCAGAGGTAACCTATTTTATCTTGATATTGATCAGTCTTCTTCTTTGTTAATGAAGGATGAAGATGCATGGTTGTGGCACAAAAGGTTATGCCATGTGAACTTTGACAACATGATCAAGATTAGCAAAAAGAGAAGAGTTAGAGGTTTGCCTAACTTGTCAAAACCTGATCATGCCATGTGCCATGAATGTCAGAAAGGTAAGATGACTAAGTATAGTTTCAAAAGCAAAGACTACTCAACAAAGAAGATACTTGAGTTGGTTCATACCGACCTGTGTGGTCCTATGAGAACTCAGAGTTGTTCTTGTGATAGATACTTTATTCTTTTTGTTGATGACTATACTAGACTGATGACTGTTATGTTCTTGAAAGAGAAATATGAAGCTTTTAAAATGTACAAATGGTATAAAGCTAAGGTAGAAAAAGATACTAGTAAAGAAATTAAATGCTTAAGATCTGATAGAGGAGGTGAATTTATCTCTGATGAATTTACTAACTTTTTTAATGAGCATGGTATTAAGAGACAGGTCTCTGCACCGAGGACACCTCAGCAAAATAAGAAAATTCAAAGCTTCATAGATTCTTTTTACATTCCTAATTAGCCCCCCTCCTCTTCTCCCTTTGGGGGAGTGACTTTCGAGTGGGCCCCCACGGAGGTAGTGGTTCCCCCAATTTTGGCACCTCCATTGGAACCTTTAGATTATCCTTTGGCAACCAGCCCCATCCTGGTTTCAGATCCCAAGGTTTCTACTCTTGGAATTTCATTGCGAGCTGATGGCAATTCCCCATTGTTGGCCTCTCCTAACTCACCTCTGTCTCCATTGGGCTCGGCAGACATTTTAGTTCTCTCGACCATCTCTCTGTAGAATCTAGAAATAGTAGGGCAACATTTGGATTATGAACCCAAATGGCCTCTGGACAATTCACCATTGCCTTTGGAGGCTCAGGCAGGGGTATCTTCATTGCAATCCACTAGAAAAAACCTTCAGCAATCCTTTTAACAAGAGATTGACCCTTCTCTTTTCGATCATTTCACTCTTAACACCCCTAATCATGATTTTACCATTGTGGATCAGACCAATCTAAAAACAAAGCTCATTGCAGGAATAGATTTGGTTGATTTCATTGATAATCTGGTATTAGATGTGGCTAACAAGAAGTTTGATGGGGGAGAGTCAGATTTTTCTTCTAGTAATGATTTGGAAGATGTTCATGGTGCTGTCTTTAGCAATATTGGGTCTCTAGAGATGAAGGGTTCAGAATAGATTGCCCTCTCACCCTCCCCACAAAAATGTGCAATTCTTCAAACTAAGGCAGACTTGTCAAATATGAAAGTGTGTTTATTAGCTAAGAAATCTAGGGGTCGTCCCCCTAAGGGGAACAAGATCTAGGAGGATTTCTGCAGGGCTCCAATCAGTCATTCCTTTCTCTAAGATTCTGAGGAAGTCTAAGGAGGAGGCTACAACTTCAATAGCCAAACAATTGAAGCAGAGGAGGAGAGCAGTAGGCTCTCTGAAGCACCAATGAGGATTATATCTTGGAATGTTAGAGGCTTAAATGCCTCTAACAAGGCTCATCTCATTAAGGATCAGATCTTGGTGAGTTGAGCAGATGTAATTCTAATGCAGGAAACTAAAATGTCTCAGGAGAGGGGGGAGGATCTGTTTACATCTTGGCAGGGTTGGGATTTTCTTCATGTTCCTTCTTTGGGGGCTTCGGGTGGCCTAGCCATCCTTTTGAAGACCTCAAATTGCAAAATACATCTAGTTGCAGCTAGTGCTAATTGGATACTAGTAGAGGTATCAATCTTCTCATTTTCTTTCTCCCTTCTTAATGTGTATGGTCTAGTCCCAGCCTCCACTAAATAGAGATTATGGGATCAGCTGTCTCAAATTATTTTTAATCTTGGGGATGCCAAAATTGTTGTTGCTGGTGATTTCAATGCTACTTTGGGTGAAGCAGATAAGATGGGAAGAGTTGGGCCATCCTTTAAGGTCACATAGGATTTTAAAAATTTTGTGGAAGGCTTAGCTCTCTTTGATTGTATCCCTCATAATGGAACTATAACATGGTCTAACAGGAGGAAAGGTTCCTCTTTTGTGGGAGCCAGGTTAGATAGATTCCTTCTTAATTCGGGATCCTTTCACATGGTTGTTGTGCCTCATCCATCCTCACCCTCTCTGGATCTGACCATTTTGCAATATGCTTGGAGGTTATGTTGGCCTCAAACACGTTCAAATCCAAATCCTACTTCAAGATTGAGCGGATGTGGTTTCGAGATAAGAACTTCTTGACATTGTTATCTCAATGGTGGCGGACTGTCCCCACCATGAGGGATATAAAATGTTTCAGATTTTGAAAAAATTAGCATTTCTGAAAACAAAGATTAAGGAGTGGAATCGGCATTGCTTCGGTAACATCTTTGCAGAAAAAACATCTATTCAGCACCAATTAGAGGACTAGAATGATCACATTATTCATCATGGGCTTTCACAGTAGGTGTATGAGATCCAAAAAGACTTAAAAGATAGACTTGAGGAGGTGCTTCTTAGGGAGGAAACATACTGGAGACAATGTTCTAGGGAGCTTTGTCTTAGAGAAGGGGATAGAAATACACATTTTTTCCATAATTCAACTAAAATCAGGAGGCAGAAAAATGCCATTTTCTAGATTAAAGATGCCAGTGGAAATATGGTAAATTCTAAGATAGAAATTCAGAATGAGGCTATTCACTTTTTTCAAGACCTCCTAGTGAAGCCATAGGATGACAAGGTTGTTTTCTCTAACTCCGATCCTCTACATTTCATCCCTTCTTTGGTTTCACAAGAGGATAATGCCTAGTTGCTTCAACCATTTACCTTGGAGGAAATTAAAGCAGCAATCTTCTCTATGGGAGCTGATAAGGCACCGGATCTGGATGGCCTCACACCTTTTTGCTTCCAAAAATGCTAGGACTTCATGGTTCTAGATATTCTCCAGTCAACAAAGGAATCTAGGATTCATTCATGTATGTTTAAGCCTTTTAATAACACTTTCTTCACTCTCATTCCAAAATGCTCCACCCCATCAACCTTTGTCAACTTTAGACCAATTTCATTGTGCAACACCATTTATAAGATCATCACCAAATCTATTGCCCTTCAGCTTGGGAAGATTATCCCCAAGATTATTTCAGATCAAAAGGGGGGTTTTGTTTTGGGTAAGGACATAGTTGAGTGGGCATTAATTTCTCACAAAGTTCTTCATTCAGTCAGATCTCAAGGGCTTCAATCGATGGTTCTTAAGCTAGATATGATGAAGGCATATGATAGGGTTAACTAGTCTTTTCTTTGGATGATCATGGGAAAGATGGGTTTCCATAGAAAATGGATTAAATGGATTCTTGCATGTGTCAAAGGGGCTAAATTCTCTATCCTAATCAATGGTTCCCCTTTTGGTTTCTTTTCGGCCACTCAAGGAGTTAGACAGGGAGACTCTCTTTCTCTATTTCTTTTCATCATTATGGCTAAAGGTCTAATTAGATTGATTACTTTTAAAAATTCTAAGGGTTTGTGGTCTGGTATTTCTCTTCACCAATCTCACATTTCAATTACTCACACTTTGTTTGTAGATGATTCTTTATTGTTTGGTTACAGCTCTATCTCAGAAGCAAGGGTAATTAAGAATACTTTGGAAGAATATTGTTTTTTGTCAGGGAAGAAGGTTAGCATCTCAAAGTCTAAAGTTTTTTTCTTCAATACCCCTCTGAGGATTCAGGGAGCAATTGGTGACCTATTGGGCTTTGAAACCGCCCTAGCCCCTAGCTCATATTTGGGCATTCATTTCTTCCAAGGGCCATGCAAAGCCTCCTTTTGGGAAAATATTTACTAGTCAATGGCAGATAGGATTTCCGCTTGGAAGGCCAGGTGGTTGTCGTTTGTAGGCAAAATTCTTCTTGTCAGAATAGTCCTATCTTCAATTCCTAATTCCATCATGTTGGTATTTTTGGCCCCCAAGTTAGTTATGAACAAAATTAGGAAACTTCTTAAGGATTTCTAGAGAGGTAACATTGATAACTCCTCAAAGATCCCTCTTGTGGCTTGGGATAAGATGGTCTGCCCTAAAGCTTGTGGGGGTCTTGGCCTCCATAACTTATTTGAAAGGAATATCAACTTGGGTGCCAAGCTATCTTGGAAACTCTATGAAAATTCATCTTCCCTCTGGGCCAGAATCATTAGATTGAAGTACCTAAATTCGGATGATCCTGCCTAGATCTTCACTATTATGGATCCTCCCTTAGGCTCGACAATGTGGAATTTTGTGATTAAATGTTGGTAGCTCATTCTCCCAAAATTATCCTGGGTTGTGTACTCAGGTAATCAGGCAAAGTTTTGGGAGGACTTGTGGAATGGTCTCCCTCCCATTTCTTCTTCTTCAGTCATTTTGCTTTCAACTATCCAAGTTCTAAAATCAAGGTGTGGTTCCAAAGTAAAAGACTATATCTTCATATCCATGTTTGGTGATGGTATTAGATTAGATTGGAAGGATCTGTCTCATATTGGGCTACCTAAGGATCAGGTGGAAGCCCTCCAACATATCCTTCTTTAGAGGCCTCTTCTTCTTAATCTCAATCCAAATAGGCTTATTTGGTCTCCTACTTCTAATGGTAGATATTTTGTCAAGCTTGGATATATTCAATTGTCTAAAAAGCTCCAATCTCCCAAAAAGCTCATTTATGGATTCTGCTGGAACACTGTAATTCTTCCTAAGGCTGGGTCTTTCTTGTGGTTGGAAATTCTAAAGTGTATTCTCATAGGGGACCACCTTCATAGATTAGGTATTGCAAAAAATTTCAATTGTGTTCTGTGAAAATCTCAATTGGAAGACCCTAACCATCTTTTAGTGGCTTGCCCCTTTGCCCAAGAGATATGGTATTGGGTCTTGGAGAAACTGGGTTGGTTTGGTCCTTTTCCCGTTTCTTTGGTAGACCTTCTATATCAATGGCCCCTTCCTAGGTCAGATTATTTCTTTGCATAGATTTGGAGAGTGTCTCCAACAGCAGTTACATGGTCTATTTTGTGGGAGAGGAATAAGAGAATCTTCAGAAAGGATAAAAGCACAATTGAGCAGGTTTGTGGGGTGGTGGAAAAATCAATCTCAGAAATGATGAATGCATACACTTTGATATCTAAGTTGGTATCCTCCCTTTTCTCCTCCCAAGATTCAAAAATTATGAACTCTTGGCCCCTCATTACTATCCCATTTAATGGGGTCCTCATAGGGAAAGTACCAAATAAATAGAAAAGGAAAGACATCAAGTGGATCCCTCCAGATGAGTCCTTTATCAAGTTGAACTTTGATGGGGCATCTAGAGGAAAGCTTGGCATCTCTAGTGTGGGGTGTGCTCTTCAGGATTCAAATTCGATCCTCATCAGAGCTAGGAGTTCCAAAATTCCATCTAGCTCAAATAACATTACCGAAGCTAGGGCGCTACTCATGGGTACTCATCTGGTGAAATCACTAGGGATTAAGAAAATCCACATTGAGGGGGGTTCCCACATCATCATCTCAGCTCTTAAAAATTTCTCAGTCTCCAGTTGGGAGATCCAATACATAATCAAGGAGGTTTGGGCCCTCATCCCATCCTTTGAGGATTTCAAAGTATCACATTGTTATAGGGAAGCAAATGGCTTGGCTGATTGGCTGGCAAACAATGGGGCTGATCTCCCCTCGGGTGATATTCATTGGCAGAATGATTATCTTATTACTTCCCTGCTTAAATCAAATGGAGATGCCTAGGTTGATAAGGAGGTACATTTACGGTAGGGGGAAGTACCTAGTCTGAATCATTAAATGTTGTGCTTCATAATTTGTGGTTGCGGTGATGAGGTTTTTAGTTTTGATGACTGGGTAGACTTTATTTCATATCCCCTGACGCAAGTGTATTTTCTTTTCAAAGGGTTCCTCGTGCATAGTTGGTGTACATTTTATCCCTCAAATTCTGTGCGAACTTAATTAGGAAATAAAACTTCCTACATGAAGTACAGATCTCATATCCTTCACACAAGGCAAGCTTTTGGGGGATTCCGTCATCATCTATGTTTTTGACCTATTTCTAAGGTCCGGCCTCATTTCTTGCCCATTCATTTTTTGGTTGCATACCTTCTTTTGTCTTCATAGTTCTCATCAGTTGTGGGCCATGTCCTCCAAGGAATACAGGGCTCTAAATCTCCGCATTAAAATGCATATCCATGCCCTACTATTGGGGATTACCTCCAGCATCACTTTTGGGTGGTTTTCAAACCATTACCCACGGAAGTGACTTCGGCGGTTTGTTAGATCATCGATGATTATGTGCTGGTCCCTTCTTCACCGAGATGCATTTTCCACTCACATGTTTTATCAATTTTCCTTTCCAACTTTTATGATGTCTTCCAAGACTACGTTCAATTTATGCATGTGGTTTCCAAGCTGGTCAGGGAGGATTTTGCACCCATGGAGGACATTCATAATGTCATGGCCAAATATTGCCTCAGGGTGTCCCCAGTGTGGGTGGGAGGTATCTTCTCCCCTTCCTGTCTAGATAATGATGTGGGTATTATAAAGATGTTTGATGCCTTCAAACTTGGGATCTCCCGTAAGTATAGGATGGGTTTCAGTGCTACAGTGGCATCATTGGTGGACTTCATCCTGGTCTTAGTCTGTGCGCACACCTTCAACATCTTTGACTGCTACCTATTTCTATTGTTCTATGCCCAAGATGACAGTTTGGTGGGCTCCTCTGTGTTCAATCAACCTGCCCAGGGTCATTCCCTTGCTTTCCTCTGAGGATACAGCTTCAGCCTCTTCTAGTTGCAGGTGCCCTTGCCACAATCGAGGCTCTCATTAATGCCTCTTGAGCTTAACAAGGTTTTTTGGTTAGCATAAGGTGACGGCTTGGGGGTTTGAATTGGTCGGTATAGTTCTTGGATTTGTAACTGGTTGCCTGGGTTTTTGTATAGGTATGTATTGATGCCTGGGGTAGCAGGGTTTTGTTGTTTACCCCTCGTATGTTTTCCAATGGGTTTGGGTTGTGGGATCTTATTTTTGCTCATTCTTGGAGTGTAAGCCTTCTGGCAATCTTAGTGTTGGTGGCAAGATCCCAATTTTGTAATTTTGTCAACTTGTACATATTGGCTATGAAGGGAGGTTTTCTTCCTACTTCTTTCCTCATGGAGCCCCACTGAAGTAGTTATATATTAATAAAAATTGATGGCCTTGCCCATTTTTATAAAAAAAGACAAAATATAAAGTTTATGTGATGATAGTGCATGGATAAGGTTAAGGAGAAAACAAATGAAAGAGGAAAGGATAAATGTATTTAGTGTATTAGATAAATGATGTGCTTCTGATTCATTTATAAAAGTAAATATTTATGCAAATTAGGTAAAGAAAATGAATGCAATTAGCTCATTAATGTAATTGGTTTTCATGAGGAATGGAAGCAATGTATCAATGTAACTTGAAGTTGAAATGAAAATAGAAGTGCATTAGATTAAGTAATAAAATGCATTGCTTGATAATGGTGAATGAATTCATTAAGGGAACCTTAAGGAATGTAATTGTAAATGGTTATGATGATATGTTAGAATGTTAAGAAAAAAATTGTTAGTTGTAATTTTAGGTCATAGACCTGATTCCTTATGGGTTCCCTAGCGGGGACATTACACCTAATGATACTCATTTCAATTGAGGAACACTACGAGTTTTGATATCAATCAAGATTGTGTTGCCAAATTTAAACAAATTTGAATCTCTAAAAATTGAGATAGGTTATTGTAGGCCTTGGCAACACGGTCATGTAGCACCTAACAGTTTGATGATACTGAATAGGGTTGAATAGTGTGGGATGAAAATGTATAGATAAATATTATGTGTATAGGGAGGATACAAAATGCACTTCTAGATCCAAATTCCCAAGGGAGAGATCCAAATTGATCAATCAAAAGGTTAATGCATAAAAGAATCAATCTTTGGAGAAAATGAATGGAGGAAACCTTATATTTTGCTATGAAAAGTATGTGTTTGAAATTTTGAATGAATAGAAGGCAAGTACTAACCTCAACATAGGGAAAATCTAGAAAAGACTGATTTCTGATGTCTGTGCACAGTTTCAGGAAATTATGCAACCTATTTTAGACTGGAAATGACGAGACAGAGCAAACCCAAAAAACTTTTTTATTTTTGGAAGCAGGTAGTCTTTGACCCAGATATCAGGGCAACGTCTACCTGGAGGTCATCCTTGACCCAAACAACTCTGATAGAAATTTTGTTTGCGGATCACATAAGTTTTCCGAAAAGGACATCCAGATCTGAACTTCAATTCATTGTCTTGTACCTGTACTTGCAATAAAAATGGTTTTTTTAAAATTTGGATAGAGGGTTTGCCTTGGTCAAACCCTATTTTGGAATCAACCTTGAAATGTAATTGAAAATGTAATGTA
This sequence comes from Chamaecyparis obtusa, assembly GCA_027943335.1. NCBI lineage: Eukaryota > Viridiplantae > Streptophyta > Pinopsida > Cupressales > Cupressaceae > Chamaecyparis > Chamaecyparis obtusa. Next base: position 424,375 of record BSBK01009990.1, on the reverse strand, counting down.
AATAAACAAATTAAATGGAACTTATTCACCTTGTTTATGTTGAAACCCTTGTGGAGGATTCAAATCCTTGAATCCACAAGTATGGATGCTCCAAATAAATGTATAAATCTATGTAGGATGTCTCAAATCAATGGCATTAGATCTTCAACACCAATCTTGAATAGATCTTTGCATAGGAAGAGGCTTGGATGAATGTGGATGGAGAAATCTTCAACAAGAGGGCTCTATAGAGATTGAATCCTTCAATAGCTAATAATGGATATCCTTGATGAATGCTTGAATGCTTGAAGATGAATGAATTCTTTCTTTCCTTCTCCTTCTTGCTTTCTTGAGAAAACTTGATGTGAATTGGTCATGAAATTGCTTGGTCTCACAAAACTTGATGCTCATGAAAAATTAATTGAGAAAATGAGAGAGGAAGGCTTCGTTTTATAGTGATATAGGGCAAAAACCTCTAGAGTGTCCAACACTGGAGAATTAAATCCCAATTAACCTTAACCCCTAGAAATGGACCTAGATTAAATGAAATTTAAGAGTTTACCATTCTGAAACCCAAAACAACCGACCCGGAAGTGGGAAAATAAAACTTTCTGAAGCCCGACATCCTAAAACTTCTGGAATTTGAAAATTGGACCTGGGGTTAGGGATGACATCAAATCTACCCTAGGTCAGTGTCTAGGTCATCCCTGACCTAGGTTAGGGTCTAGGTTTTCCTTGACCCATAAGGTCATCCTTGACCCTTCAGGTCATCTTTGACCCAGAAAGTCAGAATCTTCAATTTCTCAGAGAAGGTTGCTAGAAAGAGGCTAGAAATATGGGGAAACTGCCAGATCCATGCAAAGACCTAATCAAGGTGCTTAACATGACCCCAGAACACTTACTCAGAGGGCTAAATGCTCTTATCATGGAAGTGCTTCCATTTTAAGATGATACATTAAGCCCCCACTCTAGCAAGAGTATGGACTTGATGCAAACTCTTAGTAAAGGAGATCATAATAAAAAGATAATCTTATTAAAATCAAAGGGAAAAAGAGATCCTCAAGCCCCTAGGAACTCAAGTCTTCACCAGCTCCAAGATCACAATAAGAGAGACATCTTTAGAAAAGGAGAAAGAAGAGGGTGTGATTATCTCATCCAATGAAAACTTTGTTAGAAATAGGGAATACTGAGAGGGGGGGGTGAATCAATATTTTGTAAACTTTATCTTTTTCCCAATTATGGATATAATAGATTATCTTTACACATGCATAACATAAGAAGCTAAATAACATCAAAGAACTCATAACACATGATATGTTCTTGAGGAAACCCTGGCCAAGGGAAAACCCTGGTGGGGATAGTACCATCAAAGATTCACTAATCAAAAGTATTATGTTAAGGATGTTGACCCTATTAGGAGTCTATTACAAACATATAGTGTATCAGTCCTGATTAAGGGACTATAGGCCTTGTTAGAAGCTTCAACCCTATTAGGAGTTGTCAATACAAAATCTGATTACCAGATGAGCCCACTGCCCAAACAAGTAATATACAATGTATACACAAATAGATCAAGGTACATAACCTTATTCTTCTTGTATCAATGTTCCTTTGCCACTCTTATCTTTGCATCATCACTATTACATTCGCTTCACAATTACATACATTACTTTTCAATTACATCTCATCTCTCTACTCTTTACAACTTCAATTACATATATATATACAAGTTATTAAGGGTAATAACTTTACATGGTCATCTTCCATATATCTTTATCCAAGAGTAAACATCTAGGATGTCATCCCTTTATATTGTTAAGTTGTTATTTAGATAAACAAAATAATCCCTTAACTCTTTACCAATTCTGCTTTCATATTCTATCCTGTCGGCTTCACACTATCTTTGGTAAAACTATCATAACTAATTCCATACATGTCGTACTAACTTGCACTCTATGATGGGTCATCATTAGTCATCATAGAGTCTATTTTCAAGTGCACAAACACTGAACTTACTCTAGTCAATGTCACAAACAAAAACTGTGTCTTGGTGCACTGTGAAAACACTGTCTAACACTTAGACAATTTGCAATGTGCTCTGCTATACTTTCTCTCTGTCCTATGTGATCTTCATAAGGATCATATGTTGCCAAAATGACAACATCTATGTACTCACTTCAGCCAAATTGCCAACAATCTCCCCCTTTGTCATTGGTGGCAACATATGAGAAAATTGGCTAAGTGTACAAGTCAAAATCTCAAAATTGTATCAAAATTGTGGCCATAGTATAGAATATGTATACTATTCTTATAAATCCTCAAAATATAATATCTAAAACACTGATCCCCCTAAGAGTGTCAATCCTTATCAAATATAACAATTTTCAATTTTTTGCTCTAATATCTCTCCCCCTTTGACAACAATGACAAAATAAGGTAGGGAGGATTACACAATTGTATCCCAAAAATATTATACCTTCATTTTCTTATTGCAAACCCAGTAGGCTTACAACACAGTCTACAAAATCAGCTTTAATAGCTTCAAACTCCTCCCATGATTTCTTGATGGAATCTGCCACATTGAGTAATGTGCTCAGTCCATAAGCTGCAATTTGACAAGCCTGGAGATTTTCAAATTTGAATTTCTGAAAGGATGTCTTAGTTGTAAGACATTCTTCTAACTGCTCTTCAATGATACTCAACTTCATAGAAATGTGTTCTCTCAAAAGAACAAGTCTTCTCATCTTTTTGTTCTTCTCATCTTGCAATGTACTTATTTGATCATAAAGATTTTGTACTTTCTTTTCAGCATCACATACCTTCACATTAGGTCTAGATAGAAGGTTACATTCATTCTGAATCTCATCTTCCTTCAACTTGATCTTCTGTACCTCTTCTGCTGTCAAAATCTCTGGTTTTGTACACTGTATGTACAAAGATTTTCATATCTCCAAATGTTTCCTCAAGTTCTTGATACAAATATCAAGACTGCTAATATCATTCCTGATATTCTGACTGATGTTCAAAAGCATTTCAGCTTCATAAGCTGCTTGAGCTCTCACTTTTGCAATATCAGATAGGTTAGTGAATTCATTGTCAAAAGTGCTCATTACCTTCTTAGCTTTCTCCAAAGGGTCTGACTCGCTGATTTGTGTAGTTAGAATGTTTTGTAACTTCTCAATTAGATCTTTCAGACTACCTTCAAGATTCTTCACTTTCTTGTTCTTGCCAATGATTTTATTCAAGGAAGTGATCAGTTCCAACTGATCATCATCATCAACTTCCTTTCCTAAATCTTCAAACAAAGATCCAATTACTTTCTTCTTTCCAGTCTCAGGAGTAAGACTGATGTCTTCTATGGTAGGATTGGGTGCTTGAATCTCAGTCTCCTTAGGTTCTTCACTGATAGATTTAGTCTGCTCTACTTCTTCAGTACTAATCAGTTCATCAAGAGCCGAATTGTCAAAAATGTTTGCTAAGTTCTTGAATACATTGTCATCAGTATCCAAGGTGACCTTAGTACCTTCTACATTCATAGTATCATCTTCAATGTTAATACCTGAAGGAGAGGGAATATCCTCTTCAACTGCTTGCTCTGCTACAACCGATGGCTCTCCAACATTTTATGCCATGACCTTGATTATAGCCTGCTCTGTATCTACATTAACTTCTTCATATCTACCTTCCATAATCAAAATGGTTCTCCTTTTGGTTCTCAAATGGGTGCTTAGGGCCTTCAATATCTGTTTCAAGTGTTCATCATCTCTCACTTCAAAAAGTTTCTTCACTAGATTCTTTCTAATATTAGTGTCTTCTTCAATTGCTCTCTGATTCCTATTTACAAGTTTAGTATACAATTCATCAGGTATCTGACCTTGAATATAATTAAATTTCTTTTCTGTCAAAATCATATGCTTCACAATAGAATTCTCCAAATTTAGTCTTTCTGAATAATCATAAAGCTTGTAGTACTTGTTCATTTTGGTGAAATTTCCATCTTGTATGATTTCTTCATTCACTCTCTCAACTCTCAGTTTCCATGTCTTCTTCTTAAATGTAGTGTCATCATCTTTTACTTCTACAATTTCTCTTGGTATAGGTTGAACTAAAGTCTTCTGTCTCTTTCCTAGTCTAGTAGCACTTTCTTTCATTCTCTTGCTAGCTGAGGAGGAAGTGGATCTAGTTGTTACATGCTCCTTTTCTGGTTCCTCTACCTTCACCTTAACTTGTGTAGGTTCTTGTTGTGCTGCACTTGATAACAAGGGTGGTACAATCAATACTTCTTTCTGTCCAATATCCCTGATTGCTGCTGCTGTCTTCTTTGCAATATCAAACTCATGCTCTGTCAATCCAGTGTCCTTCAAATTTTTCTTTATAGTGCTGTCAACTCTCTTCTTAGATTGCTTTTCTTCCATTATAGCTTTTGCCGAGTTGAAGTTCTCTTCAAAAGTTCCAAATCTACTACACTGAGTGTCCAATTTACATTTAAGTAATCTACCAACATATTCTTCTATTTCACCCTCAGATATCTCATAGCCAAGAGGGTCTATGAACTCAATTCTAGGTTCCACTACTTCAATATAGGTAAAGTCAGTGTCAACCATAAAACATATATCATTTTTATACTTCTTTACAAGTGACTGTGGAATTCTTGATTTTCTAGATACCAAGTTCTGAAATGTCTTCATTACTAACATAGAACTCTCATTCACTTTGTCAATAACATGTCTCAAATATACTTTATTTATTCTCTCCATAGCAGTTTTTCCATCATTCCAATCATTTCCAATGGTGTACAGAAATCTTCTCAATGAGTGGAAAAACATGTATGTGATTAAGGATGAAAATCTAAATTGTGCATACTTAGATTTCTTAATCTTCTCCAAGTTTTCAAACAATTGAATTCTCAGAATTTTACACATATCAACTGGTACCTTGTCAACACACATTAAATAAGCAATATATACCATACCAGCTGCCATATCATCTTCTCTAGAATTTGCACAAAACTTAGTAGTTAGGATCTTACATAGATATCTCACATCATCTTGTCTGATTTTGCTAATCACAATTCCTCTACCATTATAGGATGAGCCTGTGTTGTACATGACTATTTTCCTCATATTTTTCTCATTTAAAGGAATAGCACCAACTTTAGATAAACCTGTGTCTTCATGAATCAAGTCAGTTATAATGTCTATCACTCTATCCTCTAGCCAAAACTTCCCATTATGAATTCTGCTCAAAATGATCTTAGTGCATTCTTCATTGTCAAACTCATGCTTCAAAGCATACTTAACAATCTCATTATCTTTCAAATGTTCATATCCTTGTTTCAATGACATATCATGATTGTAAATCTTCTGATATTCACTGGTAAAATCACTATCACTGATGGTTTCTAACTTGCATCCAAGATAACTCCTTACATTTTCCAAATGCAAAACTCTGTCTGGTACGAATGATAATGCTAACCTGGGGTCATCTTCTTCCAAGGGTTCTACCGGTTCCATCTTCATTCTAGATCTATTCAACTATCTCTCAAATTCATGATTTTAGGGCTTCAAAGATTTGGCGCTCAAATCTTTCACCAAATCATTGCAAAATGCTTCCAATCTCTATTCTTTGCTCTCCTAAACACTTCAATTCACTTTAATAATCAAATAACTTCTATCATAACCTTTTATTACTTTGATCTCACTTAGGTCTGACATCACATTCAATTCTTTTGCCGCTTCTTTCCAAAAAGTTTTTTCAGCTATCTTGCAAAACTTAAAACTTCTTGCGATCTCATAGAACATAGTATTTTCTTTTGCGCTCTTAACCATAGCATTAGTATATAATAAACTACCTTACATTAACTATGCAAGACTTAATTCATCATAAATCTACTTCTATTCTAATTCTAAGCTCCTAATCTACTGTAATTTACATAAATTAAGTGCTTAAAGATAGGTCTGGTAAGGATTCACTCTTACTACTTGATACTTCACCTTTCTGATTACCTTCTATGTTGAATATGTCTCCTTGATCTATGCCTTTAACAAACTTCACTTCATTTGCATTACTACAGCAACCTTTCTATCTGTTACCTACATCTTCATTTCTTCTTGCATGATTCCTAGGGTTAGGGTTAGGATGAAAAAATCCATTGTTCATTTTGAAAAATCTTGTTATATGTCCAATCTTGTTACATATCTAACAAACAATTCCATTGTTCCCATATCTCGGTCCTTGTTGATTGATTTGTGATCTGCAGTTTCTAGCAATGTGTCCAATCTTGTTGCATCTATAACATACTACTCCATTCCTTCTGTTCATATCTTTAATAGGTCTCTTATCTGCATTGTTAGTATTCCTAAACATTCTACTACCATAACTATTCTCAATAACTTTAGGTTTTCTACATTCAATAGCTCAATGTCAAAAACCATGACAATTGTAACAATAACCATTAAGAGGTTTAAATTGTTTACTTGTGCAATCTCTCTTCATGTGACCAATAGTATTACAACCAAAACATCTACCTTTGAATTCTCTTTACATATCTTTAGGTGATTCTTCCTGCTTTGGTGATTCTTCCTCCTTAGGTGGTTCTTCTCCTTTAGGTGTGTCTTCAGGTTTGTTGATCTCATCTAACTTCTTCTCATCTAAGCTTTTAGATTCTTTCAGATCTGGTTCCTTGCTTTCATCATTTGTTCTAAATATATTAAATCGAAGTCCAGTTTTATCATAGAATGGTTTTCCATAAGATACTTGTTCATCGATCTTCTCACTATTTGAATATAGCCTTTCAAGTTGTTGTTTGGATTGAGTCAATTCACCTTTCACAATCTCATTGTATTTTTCAAGTTCTGCATGCTGCAAATTGACTTTCTCAAATTCAGATGCGACTTTGCCAAGTTTAGATTTCAATTCTTCATTTTCAATCTTCAACCTTTCATTCTCAGATCTCAGATTTGCTACCTTTTTGTCATTTTCATCTTTCATACTGAGCTTCAGATTTGCTATCTTCAGTTCATGCTTAAGGATCACATTTTATTTTTCTAAATTGTCATCACAATCTTCAATAAGAATTTTAGATTCCTTTTCATATTTCAGATCTTCTAACTTCTTTTTTAGTTTCTCAATGAGGTTCTTTGCATCATCATATTTCATTTTCAGAATGTTTCTTTCATCAGTAAGCATATCAATCTATTCAAGAGCTTCTTCAAGATTTTTTTGTAGTTGATCCATATCCATAGAGATCTTACTCAAGCTGCTAGGCTTTCCTTCAATGATTCTTCTCTGAGTAACTAAGCTCTGATACCAATTGTTAGAAATAGGGAATACTGAGAGGGGGGGGGGGTGAATCAATATTCTGCAAACTTTATCTTTTTCCCAATTACAGATATAATAGATTATCTTTACACATGCATAACATAAGAAGCTAAATAACATGCATAGCAATAACATCAAAGAACTCATAACACATGATATGTTCTCGAGGAAACCCTGGCCAAGGAAAAACCCCGGTGGGGATGGTACCCACAAAGATTCACTAATAAAAAGTATCTTGTTAAGGATGTTGACCCTGTTAGGATTCTATTACAAGCATATAGTGTATTAGTCCTGATTAAGGGACTATAGGCCTTGTTAGAAGCCTCAACCCTGTTAGGAGTTGTCAATACAAAATCTGATTACCAGATGAGCCCACTGCCCAAACAAGTAATATACAAAGTATATACAAATAGGTCAAGGTACATAACCGTATTCTGCTTGCATCAATGTTTCTTTGCTTCTCTTATCTTCACATCATCACTATTACATTCATTTCACAATTACATACATTACTTTTCAATTACATCTCATCTCTCTACTCTTTACAACTTCAATTACATATATATATACAAGTTATTAAGGGTAAAAAATTTACATGGTCAGCTTCCATATATCTTTATCCAAGAGTAAACATCTAGGATGTCATCCCTTTATATTTTTAAGTCATTATTTTGATAAACAAAATAATCCCTTAACTCTTTACCAATTCTGCCTTCATATTCTGTCCTATCGGCTTCACACTATCTTCGGTAAAACTATCATAACTAATTCCGTACGTGTCGTACTAACTTGGACTTTAATATGGGTCATCATTAGTCATCATAGAGTCTATGTTCAAGTGCGCAAACACTGAACTTACTCCAGTCAACATCGCAAACAAAAACTGTATCCTGGTGCACTGTGAAAACACTGTCTAACACTTAGACAATTTGCAATGCGCTCTGCTATACTTGCTCTCTGTCCTGTGCGATCTTCATAATGATCATATGTTGCCAAAATGGCAACATCTATGTACTCACTTCAGCCAAATTGCCAACAAACTTATGTCCCATTATGAGCCACACAAGGAAAAATAGCGCAACTAGAAAGATGGAATTGAACCGCCTAGTGAATGTGGCTACTCACTAGTCAACCCATCAAGGATTCACCCTTAAGAATAATCTATTCCATAAGAGTAAAACCAAAAACAAAAGAGATCCAAACTTAAGAACACCTATAACCTTAAGGGATCAAAATTTTTGAAACTGGAGGGATCAAGAGATCCTAAAATATAAATCCATGCTTTAAGGATTAGTCACTAATCAATAAAGGGAGAGGAGTGTCTTGAAAAATAATATGTGTATATGGAAAGGTATGTGTGTGCAATAAGTGAGCAGAGTGTATGCCTCCACATTAAAGTCATTGCTAACACTTTAATAGGAGCAATGGCTTTAACAGAAACATAAACAACTTGATTGATTACGTTTCCACTACAAGATGCCCCCAAATGAAGACAACTCAAGGGAAATACCACATAAATATATAGAGAACACATAAGCGATCTACCTGCCATGGGATTAGTATGATCATAAGATAATATATATATGATATTATTGCAAATGAATTGACATCATTCCCCAAATCAAAGTAGAACTACAATCACAAAGGAGGAAAGATCATATAAGAGCTACAAAGAAGAATCTTTTCGGACCATGACCTGCAAACCAAAAAGAATCAGTGCTACCAAGTCTCAAATCCAAGAAGATTACACAAGGAAACATTTACAAACAATAGCACAAGTATAACATAACATGAAACAACATATAGAAGAATAGAGATACATATAGAGAAAAATTTACAATAGGTTCGATTCTTTTATCACCTTGCACCAACTGAGTAACAAGGGTCCTATAAAATAATCTAACAACATTTAGCAAACACATTACGAGAGAAGCATAGTACAATCGGAAAACACACAACAAAGCTACCACAAAGGACAAGCTGATCAAGCGTGCCACCTACTCTCCCCATCTAATTCTATATCATTTAGGGAAGGTGGGTAACTCGCAAGAGGGACTATATCCAATATAGTAGGAATGATAGCCAGTTCCAAACAAGGATCCTCTTGAGAATCACAATGTTCGATACTAGATGTAATTTTGAATTGTGATGAAAGCATATTAGGTAAATCAATGTCAATGTCAATGTCCATAGTTTCATATTCATCATTAACATCATCAAGAGTATCATCTTCATCTAGATTAATCAAAATAGGATCTAAGATACAAATAGAATCTTTAGAGTCTTGCATCATAACATCATTATTAGCAACAACTTCTTCTAACACATCATGCATAGGCTTATCAAAAGAAGGTAAAGATTTTTGAAGAATAGAATTACAAGCTTTAGCTTGAGCACGACGCTTCTAATGACATTCATTAGCAGATCAATTACATTTTGCTTTACTTAAAATATGTTGAGAACTAGGAGGAATAATTACAGGTTCCTTCATAGGTTCTATAGGAGGTTTAATAGGATTATCAGCAGATTGACATGCAATAGTAGGAGCTTGATTAATAGAACTAGAAGCCATAGATAAAGGAGGTATGGAAGGTGTAGGCAAAAGACCATGATTAAGATCCATCAAAGGTACACTTAATTTGAGAATCTTATGATGCTTATAGGCTTGATATAAGTGGAAAATATTATCAGGTTGAGAAGGACATGAATTAGGTAATGAAGGCCAAAAGAAATCAAGGATAGCGCAATCCCTAGGCCTAGAAGGTTGATATAAAGTATGGTTTATCATCTTCACTTCGTCATCATGAATAAATTTAAGGTATGTATGGATAGGAGAAGCAACAACATGCATAGCATTCAACCATGGCAAACCAAGCTTAACTTGAAATTGATCGGAAGAAGGAACAACAACAAAGGTACTGTTCACAATCTTACCACAAAGTTCAACCAGAAAATCAATAGAACCAAATGATGGATAAAGAAAGCCATTACAAGTTTGTATCCACACATCCGATGTATCATAAGAATCACGTTGTAAGTTTTTCATAAAAATATTTTCTTCAGTAATAACATTGACTAAGGATGTAGGATCAACAAGACAACCACGAGTTGGTATCTGAGAAATCCTAGCATAAATGTAAAGGGGGCCATCAGGAGCTTTAATAGTCTCAGAATCATCAAAGGTAATCAAAATTTCCTGAGGTCTTTTATTCTTAGGTTGTTTTCAAGGTTTAGGCTGAATTTTCAATTTAGGCTTAGGTTTTGGTTGAGGTGAAACTTGAGGTTGAAGTTGAGATTGAGGCTAAGGTGGAGATACAACATGCTCCACTTGATTAAAAATGTGATTAAGATCATCCATCTTTGAATCATAAACAATATCCATAAAAGATGGTTGAGCAATGGTATTAGTATCATGTGTAGGTAAAGGATTCGTATAGATTTGAAGATTTTGATTAGGAGGAGAAACATATTTGTTCCTACTACCATCAAGGTTATCAATAGATAAGGCATTAGAGTTAATTAAGTCTTGAACCTTATGTTTTAAAGAATAAAATTTCTCAGTATCATGACCATTTTGACGATGATATTGACAAAAAGCGTTAGGATCAAAAGATTTAGTGGCAATCATAGTAGTTAAAAGAGGTTGAATAAGAGGTAAAGTAATCATATTAGTAGTTCACAACCTATTCATAATAGCATGTAAAGATTCAAAGAGAGGAGTAAACATACGATTTAATCGAAAAGCAATGGATGCAAAAGTGGCATTGTGAGATGCAACAACAGCTTGATCAACAATTGCATTTGCTTGTTTGTTTATCTTGACATAGTTGTTGAATTTTTTAAATTTGTTTGGATTAGGAGCAACATCACTCTTATCAACTGGAACAAGAGCCATTGGAGTGTTGCTCTCAAATTGACTCACTTGTAATTGATAATGACGAAGCACTGCACAAAGTAAATGCTTAAATCTTCCAATAAATTCAGTCAATTTTTCTTTAGCACTTTGTTTACAATGCATTAAATCAGTCAAATACACTTGTGGACCAATATTATTTTGAAATTGTTGAATAAAAGCATTAGAAAATTTTGGAAATGAGTCAATAGAATAAGGAGGCAAGGAACAATACCACTCTAAGGCCTTGTCATGAAAAGTTCTAGCAAACAACTTGGATAAAATCCTATGGTCATAAGCATAATCACTACAAAGGATTTGAAATGTTTTAACATGATGAACAGGGTCTCCTTTTCCATCATAATTCTCAAGACAAGGCATATCAACTTGATGAGGAACAGGAGTACGAGTGATATCCAAGGACTAAGGACTTCCCATGTCACATGTACAAATGCTAAACTTGTCTTGAGTCAAGGATGCAAGTTGTTGTAAAGATGACATAGTTTGAGAAAAATTGATGATGGATGAATCATTAGAGGAAATAGGAGGAGTAGCAACATTAGAAACACTAGGTAAAGTGTAAGAAGTTGTAGGAATAGAAGACACAACTGGAGGAACACTTGGAACTATAGTTGGAAGAGGATTTGAATAAGTAAAGGGAACATTATGATAAGAAGGTTGTGATGTAGGAAGGGACATAGGAAGAACACTCATGGGAATAGAGGGAACTGTCACAGTCACCAAATAAGGAGTATAGGTAGGAATACTAGGTAAAGGAATAGAAGAAGGTTCCACAATAGTGACAAGAGGAATCAATCCTAAATCTTGAGGTTCTTGAGCTAAAGGTTTAACATTTGAATGCACGAGATGATTAACACCATGCAAGAGATTAACACATTGATCACTATCACGAAGAAATTTCTTAAGAGCATCTATAGCTTGAATAAAATCTTGATTATGGTTTTCTTGAATAAGCCAATTACCCATTTTGTCAAGTTCAGTTGAAAGTTTTTGGACTTGTTTAGGAGGAACTCTTAAAGCATCATCCTCATCATGAGATGAGTGAGAAGAGTTTTGCTCCATAGTAGGATTGGAATCATGAATAATCAAATTGTCATCCGAGATCCTAAGGAAATGAGAGGAAGATTCAAGATCGAACACACCCATGAGTCTACGACTTCTTCTAACCAGAATGTTAAAAGTAGGACTAGTGGCAGTAAAGCTCATATACCAATGCAATGCAAATGAACTAAACTAAGAACACACAAAGCATAAATAAATGAATATTTTTTTGTATTTTGAAAGAAATATTGCAATTTTTTTGTATTTTTGAAATATAGATTCAAGAAATCTAATTATCATGCAAGATTTAACACAAAAGATAAATCTAACAATAACAAGATAATATAAAGAGAAAGTTAACACCACAAAACACAATAGGGCATCTAATTCCATAAAAGAAAAGAGGGTAAGTGCGTCAGGTTCACCAAAATGAATAGGGTTGAATAGTGTGGGATAAAAAGGTATAGATAAATATTATATGTGTATAGGGAAAATAGAAAATCCACTTCTAGATCCAAATTCCCAAGGGAGAGATCCAAATTGATCAACCAAAAGGTTAATGCATAAAAGAATCAATCTTTGGAGAATATGAATGAAGGAGGAAACCTTATATTTTTCTATGAAAAGTATGTGTTTGAAATCTTGAATGAATAGAAGGCAAGTACTAACCTCAAAATAGGGAAAATCTAGAAAAGATTGATTTCTAATGTCTATGCACAGTTTCAAGAAATTCTAAAACCTATTCTAGACTGGAAATGTCAAGACAGAGAAAACCCATAAAACTTTTGTCTTTCTAGAAGCAGGTAGTCTTTGACCTAGATATTAGGGCAACGTCTACTTAGAGGTCATCCTTGACCCAGATAGCTCTGATAGAAATTCTATTCATAGATCTCAGAAGTTTGTCGAAAAGGGTATCCAGATCTGAACTTCAATTTGTTGTCTTGTACCTGTACTTGCAATAAAAATAGTTTTTATTATTTGGATGGGGAGTTTTCCTTGGTCAAACCCTAGTTTGGAATCAACCTTAAAATGTAATTGAAAATGTAATGTAAATAAACAAAGTAAATGGAACTTATTCATCTTGCTTATGTTGAAACCCTTGTGGAGGATTCGAATCCTTGAACCCACAAGTATGGATGCTCCAAATGAATGTATAAATCTATGAAGGATGTCTCAAATCAATGACATTAGATCTTCAACACCAATCTTGAATAGATCTTTGCATAGGAAGAGGCTTGGATGAATGTGGATGGAGAAATCTTCAACAAGACGGCTCCATAGAGATTAAATCCTTCAATAGCTAACAATGGATCTCCTTGATGAATGCTTGAATGCTTGAAGATGAATGGATACTTGCTTTCCTTCTCCTTCTTTCTTGCTTGAGAAAAATTGATGTGAATTGATCATGAAATTGCTTGGTCTCACAAAACTTGATGCTCATGAATAATTGATTGAGAAAATGAGAGAGGAAGGCTTCCTTTTATAGTGATCTAGGGCACAAACCTCTAGAGGGGCCAACATTGGAAAATTAAATCCTAATTAACCTTAACCCCTATAAATGGACCTAGATTAAATGCAATTTAAGAGTTTACCATTTTGAAACCTAAAACAGCTGACCCAGAAGTGGAAAAATAAAACTTTCTGAAGCCCGACATCCTAAAACTTTTAGAATTTAAAAATTGGACATGGGGTTAGGGACGAGGTCGACTCTTCCCTAGGTCAGTGTCTAGGTTAGGGTCTAGGTCATCCTTGACCCATTAGGTCATCCTTGACTCTTCAGATTGTCTTTGACCCAGAAAGTCAAAATCTTCAATTTCTTAGAGAAGGTTGTAAGAAAGAGACTGGAAACAGGGGAAGAGAAGCAAAACAAGGGGGAAACTGCCAGATCCATGCAAAGATCTAATCAATGAACTTAACATGACCCCAGACCACTTACTCGGAGGGCTAAACACTCTTATCATGGAAGTGCTTCCATTTTAAGATGATACAGATACCTCACACGAGCTCCGAGATATGACCCCATAAAGATCATAGATTTTATGCTGAAGGAACCTTGAGGGACACTTTGGCCTGGATTGGTCAGCAATGTTTGAGTCATCTTGTGTTCCAAATGATGTTGTCACTAGTGTTTACCCAACCAATCAAAATTTTTGATGCATACGGTTAGATGATACGACTGATGATTTCAAAGATATGCAATGTTGCTCATTTCAACTGAGGAACACTATGAGTTTTGACATAAACCAAGATTGTGTTGCCAAATTTAAATAAATTTGAATCTCTGAAAACTAAGATAGGTTATTGTAGGCCTCAACAACATGGTCTTGTAGCATTTGATGGTTTGATGATACCTCACACAAGCTCTGAGATATGACCCCATAAAGATCATTGATTTCATGCTGAAGGGACCTTGAGGGACACTTCACCCCGGAGTGGTCGGTAGCGTTCGAGCGATTCTATGTGCCAAACGATGTTTCCACTAGCATTTACCTAGCTAATCAGAGTTTTTGGCATAGACGGTTCGATGCTATGACTAATAGTTTGCAAGATACGCAATGTTGCTCACTTCAACTGAGGAACACTTTGAGTTTTGACATCAACCAAGAATTTGTTGCCAAATATAAATGAACCTGAATCATTAAAAAATGAGATAGGTTATTGTAGGCCTTGGCAATATGGTCCTATAGCACCTGAAAATTTGATGATACCCCGCACGAGATCTGAGATATGACCCTATAAAGATCACTAACTTCATGATGAGTGCACCTTGAGGGACACTTCGGTCTGGAGTGGTTAATAGCGTTCGACCGAATTTGTGTGCCAAATGAGTTTGTCACTAGCGTTTACCCGACCAATCAAAGTTTTTGGCACAAACAGTTTGGTGCTAGGACTAACGGTTTGAAAGATACACAATGTTTCTCATTTCAACTAAGGAACACTTTGAGTTTCAACATCAACTGAGAATGTGTTATCAAAATTAAATGAATTTGACTCTTTAAAAATTGAGATAGGTTATTGTAGGCCTCAGCAACACGGTCCTGTAGCACCTGACAATTTGATGATAGCTCACACAAGCTCTGAAATATGACCCCGTAAAGATCATCAATTTCATGCTGAGTGCACCTTGAGGGACACTTCGGTCTAGAGTGGTGAGCAGTGTTCGAGCAAGTTGTAATACCCCAAAAATGGGCTATAAGTTCATTAATCTCCTACATCATCAAATCGAACGAAATCGATATCAAAGTCCTAATCTAAGGCACATCTAAACATCATTGAATCCTAATTGATTATCTTAAATTCTGCATCAGGGAATATTCCTAGCAATATTCCTAATTATCTTAATTATCTTTAATTTAATGATTATTTGGCAATAAATCACATTTATCCTAAAATTTGATTAATTGAATATTTTGCATATTTAATTAATTAGATTTAATTCTGCCACTTAATTATTTAATTGAAGTTAATTCTATCTATTATCAATTGTATTATTTAATTTTGACAATAAATCCAATATCTTATGAATAATTGATTAAATTTTTATTTAATTAATTAAAGCAAGTTGTCATTATTTAATAATATAGTTTTTAATAAAAGTTTGATAAAATAGTTAATTAACCCATAAATTAATTATTTTATTTCAAAAATCAGTTAAGTTGAGCATAAATCACTTTATTTATTTATTAAATCATAATTATCCATGTGCACATTCAAGGACCAGTTAAACTCAAAATTGGAAAATCAATGCAAGTTGTTAGCTTTTTGAAACTCAACATCTTTTTGAGTTTTAAAGTTGATCTAAACTTCTAATTCGAGTTGAACTGTGCTTTTGCATGATTTTTGTGACTTAATTATCTTTATTTAAAAATAACTCAAAAATCAACCTGAGTTATTTGAGTGATTTATGGCTTTTTCTCATGCACCTCCAAAGCCTTGGATTTCTATAAAAACAAGGCTCATCTCTTCATAACTCATCTCTCTATCTCTCAAATTTGCATCCACAACATCTCATAATTTTGCAAGCTTACTTTGCCAAAGTCATCTACGAATTGCACAACTATTTTGAAGAATTGGAATTTGGAGAATCAAAGCTTATTGCGAATCAAGGCTATTGTGAGATCAATTTGTTTTTTTTTTACATTCATTTAGATTCTTTTTCATATCATTGTTAGATCATTTTAGCATATCAATTTCCATATTAGCATAGATTCATATCAGTTTTTATCATTCTTATTGCATAGAAAATTCAAAAATATAGATTAATTGCATTCAATTCATATCTAGATCAATTGCATTCAAATCCTTCGTTTAGGTGTCGTCTAGGTCACTGATCTCGATAACAATCTGAGAACATTAATCTCACACCTAATAGAAGGTAGTAAATTGCTTGGTTAAATTAGATTTTAATTTTGCACGATTTTGATTTTTTCTAACCTCTAATGTTTTACTGAAGTGTTGTGTTTATAGATCAGGTACAATTTTCACACACACATTTTTGGCACCCACTATGGGGCCTTGAGCCTCATTCTCTTCATTTTTATCTAATTTTATATATTTTCGGCGTCACTTTTTCATCATTTTTGTGCAAATAGGAAAAGTGCCGCTTACGAGCAATCTGACACCGCTTACGACAAATTTGTTCATGCCTACAAGCATTCTGCTCACGCCTTGAAGCATTCTGCTCACACCTTGAAGCATTCTGCTTATGCCTACAACCATTCTACTCACGCCTACAAGCATTCTACTCACGCATGTGATAGTTTAAGTCATGCATCTGCCTATTTTAGTCATGCATCGGCCAGTTTCAGTCACGCCTATACCAGTTTCAGTCATGCCTATAAGTATTTAAATCACGCCTATGAGTATTTAAATCATGCCTGGGCACATTTCAGTCACGCCTGCTCTCATTTCAATCATGCCTATGCCTATTTTGATCATGCTGGCTTTCTGTTTTCTGATTTGTTTTTTTTGAAAATTTTGGCATTTTCAGAATCCGTGCCACTCTGGAAAACTGGCACCCATTTTTTTGCAAAATTTTCACATATGGTATTGAAAGTTTAAGTGTGATATATCATTGGAAATCTCTTTCCAAGCCAAATCCAAGCATGTTGGTTTCATTTTCAAATTTTGCCATTTGATCACAGAATTTGCATATTTGTACTTTTAGATTATTGATTTCTAACGCTTACAGTTTGCTGTTGATTTGTCTTGGTTTTGTACTTTCAGACGTGTGCTAAATTCTGGATTGCAGAGTGTTGGACCTAAGGTATTCTTCTCAAGCTAACAATATTTCAATTTGGATCCTAAAACAAATCTCTTATGTGTCTGGCTTGTGTGCATCTTTTCATGCTTTGATCTATTTCTACACACTTGCATAATTGATACTAGGTTGTGACCCCTTAAGGATTCATTAAGTAGTCTTAGAATACTTGTGATTGATCTTGATTGCTATCTTGGGTTATTGGACTCGCTAATCCGCTAGCCCCTCATTTCCACCCCATGGTTGCAATCTCAACGTCATAAAGGGGAGGGGTCAACAAGACAGAAGCATTAAGTGTTCCACTTGGCAACCCTTTTGTGCTTTTAGGAACTCACTTGTTTTCTAAGTTGGGGACTCATTTTTAGCTTGTGTGAGGTGTTAAGTGTTCCACCTTGTGGACTCATCTCATATTCACTTTAAGCGTTAAGTGTTCCTCTTTCTGTGTTTTGGGTACTTTTGGTAGATTTTCTTTCGGGAATATATCTGTGCTCACATAGTAATTAGGCCCTATGAACACTATGCGTGATTCTTGAGAGATTGGATTCCTAGAGAAATCTTTCTTGACAACATAATCCTTGTAGGTAGGGAGGATACTTAGTGCGTTTCACATTCAACTTGGTTACTGCGTCTTCTCTTATTGATCGATACATTCTCTCCCAGGAGAGGTTGATAGATCACGTGGGGTTGACATCACGAGCTTTGGTGAATCAAAATTGGTTAGTGCACCTTCTCTTATTGATTGATACATTCTCTCCCCGGAGAGGTTGATAGATCACGTGGAGTTGGCATCATAGACCTTGGTGAAGCAAAACTTTGTCTTAGCGTGTCGGATTAATCTGCTTGCTTTGTTTGGGTTAAAATTGAAAAGGTGTCAAAAACCTTGGATTTGGAGCCAAGTCCCCTTGTGGTATACTATTGTGAGTCATCTTTAGAGAGGGTTAACCGTAGCGGACAATCCCTTCACAGGGCAAACTGCATTGACGAAACCTCAAGCGGTCATAGCCATTTTCACCGTGGTAGTGACAACCGCTATATAAATGTCCTTGTGGAAGAAATCTCCACGGGTATGGTTCATTGTTGGGTTGTCAGATCTCCCTAGCAGCTCTTGAAGATTAAGTTCTCGGACTGTGTCAAAACCCTGGTGTGCCGGGATTGGAGTTCACCCCTTTGGATCATAAAAGTTGTAGAGTCAAACCATTACTAAAAACCCTAGCGAGGCCAAAGTTTTATTTTATAGGGTATATGTGCATTATTGCAAAACATTTTTGGAACATACACAATTAGCGCTTCTGAGGATTAGAACGAATAAGTCACTTGATTGTTCATGCGCAAGGTTGCTTTTTCCCTTGTTCATTATTTTTAGACATGTTGGAAATCACTTGCTTGCTATTTTGTGTGCTTGTTTATCTATCTGGTTATTGAAAACGGACAAATCTGTTACAATCCTCAAATCTAGACATTGAAATTTGCAAAAAATTCAAATCTGAAAACTCAAAATTTGCAAAATCTGAAGTAAAATCCTTTTCTGGAGTCAAAAGTCATCTCAGGAGGTCAGAAAGTCATGCGAGTTTCCATCAAGTGTCATTTCATTACAACCCATCTATCGTATGATTGAGTACCCAGTGTCGTATGAGTTTCCATGCCAGCAAATTCTCAAAGTCAAAATCTTGCAACTGTCGTGCGAGTTTTGCAACTGTTGTTTCACAGCATACCCACTGTCGTACGAGTCTGTAGAGTGTCGTTTGAGAAATTTTTGAAAGTTGTCAAAAAATTGTCAGAATTGCCAGATACCCAGCTTTTTCAGCCTAGCTCCAGAATCTATCAAACAAATCACTGTGTCAAGAATAGAGAAATAGCTATTGAGAATCAGTACACATGTCTCAAAGAATCAGTACACAAGAGGAAGAAGCTCTAATCACCGCTATGATGAAGCAACTGCAAGCTATGCAAGTCCAGCTTGACAAACTTGAGAAAGAAAAGGAACCTAAAGAGTTCTCCATGGAAACTCTATGCTCTTTTCCATTTGATAAAGACTTGTACATGTCACCATGCCCTCAGACAAAATGTGAGCAATGTGACAACCCTTATGATACCTCTTCCACAGAGAGTGACACATCAAGCTTTGGAGACTATGATGACTATGACGATAGACAATGTAATGATACCTATGACACCTCTGTTCCTAAGAGTCCTCCTCATCATGTGTTCCTACTTACTACAAATGGGCCGTCACGTTGGATAGATCATGATGGTGATCCATATGATTCTGATTTTGAAAGAGACTTTGATGGCTTTTGTGGACAATACCTTGATTATGATCCATCTACTACTGCTGAGGACTATAAAACGCATTGTGCTAGCTTGAAACGTCAATACTATAAGGATCTCTCCTCTAAGAACTCTCCAGCTGAAAATAAAGATTACACTCTCAAGCAAGATCATGTGAATGCTGAACCTTTGTCTGGGGATGGTTCCCTTCCATCCCCTACTTCCTCCAATACCCATACATTTCCTAAAGCTTTCGAGTCTTTCAAATCTTTCACAGAACCTTCATCCGACACAAGCCCTGATACTTTTCATGCAGTTCCCTATAGTTATCCTCTGGGGCTACCTCTTAAAGAAACTCAAGCTAACCTTCACTTGGCTGCAAATACTTTCAATAATGATAAACCTAAAGAGCCCAAGCCTTCATATGCTATAATCCCTACTCCAGCTAGTCCTTCACCATCTTTGCAACAGTCTTCCATACAATCCCAACATGCTTCCTTGTCCTTAGAAGTGGCTCCATGTCAAGAGGACTCTAAAAATGATGAAGAAAAGAACATAAAGAAAGATCAAGATCAAGAACCCTCCATGCCATCCACTCCTTTTCATGATGTCTCTTATCCACTTCAGGGTTCTTTTGATCCTGCACACCCTTTTTTATGCATTCCACCATGTCTTAAGTCTTCTCCCAAGCAAGATCAAGCTACTACTTACATTGTTGAGCTTATTGACAATCAAAATAACCTTACTACACTTTCTCTTTCCAAAGATGACACTTCCATTAAGGTTGATAAAAATGGTGTTGTTACTTCTAATGTTAAGCCTATTGAAAATCAAGAAAAAAATTATGCACTTATGCTATCCAAAGATCCTTGTCAAGATCAAAGTCTTTCATCTTCTTGTTCTACCACTCCATGTTCATTTCCACTTTCTACTCTTCCTAATTCTTTGCAAGCTTTGAACAATCCTATCAAAGAAGGAGCTCATATTCAAGATGTCCATGATTCTATTAAAAATTTTAATGCTCACTCTAAAGATGCTGATATCCTTGGTTGTCATATAGATGCTGATGAACTTATTGATTATCCTTTTGTGTCTTCCACTTCCATCCTTGGATCTCTTCCACCACTACTAAAAGCTTCACGTCTACCTTCCATCTTGGGTCCTTACATCCCTTCACTTTCCCCTCCTAACTCTCTTAATTCGCCATCCATATTGGGTCCTTACATCCCTCCATCTGCCATCTTTCCTCAAGATCAACATAGATGCATACCCCTGAATCCTTTTCATCCACCGACCCATTTAAACCAGTCATATCCTCCTTCTTCTTCCACAAGTCCCAAGTCCTTTGGAAGTAACTTGAATGTTTAATACAAGAAAAAGAAGCAATACAAGAATCCATCAAAAAAAGAAGATCACCATGTCTCCTCTAATAGACATGGAAACATAAAGTCAAAAGAGATATCTAAGAAAAAAACTACAAGACAAGTATGGGTTCCAAAATCCATCATTAAAGATATTCTCTCTAGATCATCAAAAGGAAATAAAAAGCCTACAGCTATATGGATTCCAAAGTCTCTCTTGAAAGAGTCTAGTGTTGAACAAAAAGTGAAGTTGACATTCAAGCTTCCAAAGACTTCCACTTCATCTTCTTCCAAAAGCATTCCTCCATTCCATGCGCCTAAACCACAACCTCTACTATCCATTCACCATATTCCTTCACGTATTCCTTCATTCATGTTTCCTCCACCCTCTCGCCACCCTTCAAGGTGTGTGTTTACATTGATCTTGCCTTCCTTTCCATTTACCCTTTCACAATCTTTCCATTCATTATCCTTCTACCTTCTATCATTTTTTCTCATTTGCCTATTCCTCCTATCTTCCAACCTCACTCACTTTACATAAAACCCTATCCTCCATTTTCCTCCTCCATATTCCTTTCCCTATCAGCATCTTTGAGCATATCATTTGAATCCTTGGTATATCATGGTTTATCCTTTCAAGGAGAACTATCTAAAAAGCTTGCCTTCTTCCAAAAAATGAAAAAAGAGAAAAAAAAAAGAAAAAAAAGAAAAAAAGAAAGAAAGAGTAAAACACAGTGCTATGAAGCCTCTTGACATGTCTACTCCTTTGGACTACATCCTATCCTTCTTTGGCATTACGCTTTTGTGACTTATCTTATGCTGGCCTTTCATTGCTTGTCCAAATGTGCTTTACATGACAATTTTTCCTAGCTTGGGTATTCTTGAGGAGTTTTCCCTTGAGAATTTATTCCCTTCATCCTCCTTCATTCTCTTGTCTTCCATCTCATCCACCAACTTGCTAATCCCTCTTGTTCTCCACCTTGCTAGACATTGGGACTGCATGATATGATCTTGCTTGGGAGTTTGCAATGGAAAAAGATGCTATTAAGTATACCAAGTATCAGAATAAGTATCAGAACTAGTATCAGTACCAGTATCAGAATAATTATCAGAACCAGTATTAGAACCAGTATCAGAACAAGTATCAGAACCAGTATCAGAACCAGTATCAGAACAAGTATCATAACAAGTATCAGAACTAGTATCAGAACAAGTATCAGAATAAGTATCAGAACTAGTATCAGAACAAGTATCAGAACTAGTATTAGAACAAGTATTAGAACACCTACTGGGGCTACTCCATTCGCTTTAGTTTATGGGTCTGAAGTGGTACTGCCTATTGAGGTTGAAATCCCATCACTCAGAATCAGAATGCATGGTCTAGTAACTGATGATGACTACAGAGTGTCTAGGTTGCAAGAACTTGAACTACTAGATGAGCATAGACAAGTAGCGTATGATCATCTTAGAGTATATTAGAAGAGAGTGTCTAGAGGCTACAACAAAAAAGTCAGACACAGAGAATTTCAGGTTGGCGATCTAGTCTCGAGAGAAAATCCTAAAAATCAATCCCATCGAGAATGCAAGGGGAAGTTCAAATCCAACTGGTTGGGTCCCTTTGTCATCACTGCTACTTTTGGCTTTGGTGCCTATCAACTCTCAATGATTGAAGGAGAACAGCTCTGAGAACCGATCAACGTTCTCCATCTGAAGAAATTCTACGCCTAAGGCATTCAGTCTATGGTAAAATGTCCTAAAAAAATAATAAAAATTAGAAAATGTCCTGAAAAAATTATAAAAATCAGAAAAAATCTTGAAAAAATGAACATCTTGGTGAAAACCTAGCAATAGGTGCCTTGATGATTCAAAAGAAAATAAAAAAATATCAAAAGTATCAAAAAAAAAAGAAAAAGTGCCTTGGTGAAAACTTGGAAATAGGCGCCTTGGTAGCAAAAATAGAATCTCTGCCAAGATGGTGAAAACCTGGCAAACGGGCACCACTTGTTCAAAACGCTCCATCTATCAGCACAATCTTGGACTTTCCCAGCTTTTAGTCTTTCTTTAGTTTGTACATATCTCCCGGTTTGTTTTTGCATTTCCAGTTTTCAATAAGTCGGTCTGTACACCACTCAGCTCAAGCGTCTATATCCTATCAATGTTCAAACTTGGGGGCAATCAATGTCATATCCTATGGTCTCTCATGTATCTTAGACATGTCATATCCAGTCAGAGTCCTTTTGAAGCTTCACGTGAGTCTGTCAGTCAGTCTTGTCTCCAGAAAGGATTTTGCATCTACGACAACGCAATCAAACACAAACTAAAAACAATCTATGCTTTTTTACATGCTTTTATCTCCTTGTATGCTTACTGATTCGCATTGAGATTTTTGCATATTGTGTCCCTTCGAGCCCTTTGATGATGTCCTTTACAGGATTTAGCGAGTGATGATTGGGGGCATAATCTTTTCTTTGTCTTCTGCTTGTATGTGAAAATCTAACATCTTTGGAAATTTTGGATTGAAATGGTGTCCGACTGTAAGAGCCTCTATCTCGAATTGGATGGCCATGCGTACCTCGACCATTGATACCCAGATGATTCAAAGAAGTATTGATCTAACTATTGTCTTTTTGAGTGAGATCTTTCTCCTACTGTGAAACGCGATCTTACCTAAGGATGTGAACAATAAAGGGTCACTACGGGTAATTCACATTGGATTTAGAATAATCTCTTGGCTGTTTGATGTGTTTGTCATGCAAGGCGTATTCAGGTCATCATGACGTTCATGTTTTGATGCTTGTACAAATTGTTATATCAAAATGGACATGATATTCAGGTCATCCTAGCATTTATGCCTTGGTGCTTATATCTAATCCGACATTCCAAAAATAAAATCAATATTCATATATCCATGGTTTTTGACCAGTGGGTGTTGTATTGATTCTTGCACATACAAATTGATATTCATATGTCTATGGTTTCATAGCTAGTGGGCATTGTATTGATTTATCCAGTTACCTAAAAGTTCAATGATGATAACAAATTGACATATGATCAGTGAGTGGGTCCTAGGTCTTAGGTTGCATTTCATTTTGCATGTCTCTTTGCATTTTTCATCTTTGCATGATCTCACAATGATTAAATGAACTTCAATGCTTAAATGATTCTTCAAATCGCATCTTCAAGTCTAACAAGAGCTAAATCTCACATGAAAGTTCCTCCAATGAAACAGCAAGTAGAATCCTTTTTTGGAATCAAAATTGAAATCTGAGATCATTTATCTTATTCACTGCTTGCATAATCAACCTTCCATCATCACAGAAATCTAAAATTCAACTTAACTGATTATCTTCCATCAAACTATCAAAAATTCAACTTGGTCAACCATGGTCAACTCATGGTCAAACCTAGTCAACCTTGGTCTCCAGGACCTCTAAACGATGCAGAATGCGCTCTTGAACGTGTATAACCACTTTTCCCATCAATCAACATGCTTTTGAGCTCTCAACGTTGACTTTTCTTGTCAGATTTCAATTTTAATCCCGAAGGGGGCATGGTATTGCACATCAATTCAAAGTCTATAAATCAAAATTCTATCGATCAAGTCTATCAATATCTTTCATCAGTGATCAAGACAAACAATCACGTCTAGTTACTGATTCATCAAAAGTCCTCATCGCTCGGGGCAAATCTATCATCACTTGGGGCATATCAAATTCATCAAGATCCATATCAATCTAGTATTCTCCTAATCTTGTAAATTGTATCAGTTTTTGCAACCATCGGATCATAGTGTTCTTTCCTTGGTTCTTCGGCAACTGAAGGATTCGAATGTGATACTTGCTAGTTCTGCTAAGACAATCGAGTCTAGAATGAGTCACTCATTTCTTTGCAATCCTAAGGTTTGGAATCAGGCGTTTTGACACTTTTTCACAATCCTCGATTCATTTGCTGTTATAGTGAACATTATCTTTGGTCACTCAGGACCTATTATCTCCATATCAAATCAATATCAATCAACTTTTGTCTCATATCAATTATCAATTTTAAACATCAGTTTCATATCTCTATCATACATAGACTATCTTTGAACCACTGCGCTTCGCACAACAATTCAAAGAGGGGCAAAATGTAATACCCCAAAAATGGGCTATAAGTTCATTAATCTCCTACATCATCAAATCGAATGAAATCGACTTCAAAGTCCTAATCTAAGGCACATCTAAACATCATTGAATCCTAATTGATTATCTTAAATTTTGCATCAGGGAATATTCCTAGCAATATTCCTAATTATCTTAATTATCTTTAATTTAATGATTATTTGGCAATAAATCACATTTATCCTAAAATTTGATTAATTGAATATTTTGCATATTTAATTAATTACATTTAATTCTGCCACTTAATTATTTAATTGAAGTTAATTCTATCTATTATCAATTGTATTATTTAATTTTGACAATAAATCCAATATCCTATGAATAATTGATTAAATTTTTATTTAATTAATTAAAGCAAGTTGTCATTA
The DNA here is from genome assembly GCA_027943335.1 of Chamaecyparis obtusa. Lineage (NCBI taxonomy): Eukaryota > Viridiplantae > Streptophyta > Pinopsida > Cupressales > Cupressaceae > Chamaecyparis > Chamaecyparis obtusa. Next base: position 398,705 of record BSBK01009990.1, on the reverse strand, counting down.
TTTAATAATATAGTTTTTAATAAAAGTTTGATAAAATAGTTAATTAACCCATAAATTAATTATTTTATTTCAAAAATTAGTTAAGTTGAGCATAAATCACTTTATTTATTTATTAAATCATAATTATCCATGTGCACATTCAAGGACCAGTTAAACTCAAAATTGGAAAATCAATGCAAGTTGTTAGCTTTTTGAAACTCAACATCTTTTTGAGTTTTAAAGTTGATCTAAACTTCTAATTCGAGTTGAACTGTGCTTTTGCATGATTTTTGTGACTTAATTATCTTTATTTAAAAATAACTCAAAAATCAACCTGAGTTATTTGAGTGATTTATGGCTTTTTCTCATGCACCTCCAAAGCCTTGGATTTCTATAAAAACAAGGCTCATCTCTTCATAACTCATCTCTCTATCTCTCAAATTTGCATCCACAACATCTCATAATTTTGCAAGCTTACTTTGCCAAAGTCATCTACGAATTGCACAACTATTTTGAAGAATTGGAATTTGGAGAATCAAAGCTTATTGCGAATCAAGGCTATTGTAAGATCAATTTGTTTTTTTTTTACATTCATTTAGATTCTTTTTCATATCATTGTTAGATCATTTTAGTATATCAATTTTCATATTAGCATAGATTCATATTAGTTTTTATCATTCTTATTGCATAGAAAATTCAAAAATATAGATTAATTGCATTCAATTCATATCTAGATCAATTGCATTCAAATCTTTCGTTTAGGTGTCGTCTAGGTCACTGATCTTGATAACAATCTGAGAACATTAATCTCGCACCTACTAGAAGGCAGTAAATCGCTTGGTTAAATTAGATTTCAATTTTGCACGATTTTGATTTTTGCTAACCTCTAATGTTTTACTGAAGTGTTGTGTTTACAGATCAGGTACAATTTTCACACACACACAAGTCTGTGTGCCAAATGATTATTCAACTAGCATTTACCCAACGAATCAGAGTTTTTGGTGCAGACAATTTGATGTTACGACTGACGGTTTGAAAGATACGCAATGTTGCTCATTTCAACTGAGGAACACTTTGAGTTTTGACATCAACCGAGAATGTGTTGCCAAATATAAATGAATTTGAATCTCTAAAAAATGAGATAGGTTATTGTAGGTCTCGGCAACATAGTCTTGTAGCACCTGACGGTCAGATGGACATGTCAAATTTCCTTCAAGCGATTAAGATTCTTCTAAAGGACTAAACTCTAATACCAATTGTTAGGCCCAAAATGAGGCAAGAAAAACTAAGAGCGGGGTGAATTAGTTGTACACTAACAATTAAAACTTTAAACCACTTAAAATAATTAATGATATAAAAAATAAATAGTAATGCAAGATCCACATCAACTACGAATGTGTTGCCAAATATAAACAAATTTGAATCTTTGAAAACTGAGATAGGTTATTGTAGGCCTCGGAAACACGGTCCTACAGCACCTGATGGTCAGATGGACATGTCAAATTTCCTTCAAGAGATTAAGATTCTCCTAAAGGATTAAACTCAGATAAATAGTAATGCAAGATCCACAGCACAAAATAACAAAGATAAATAGTAATTCATTCATAGGCCCATTACCTAGAGCTCACTTCTCACAATACAATACATTGATATGGCCCTCAGTCACATTCACCGATCAATCTTTGATTACAATTCACAAGGGTGGACGAATTGTCCAATATGAATGAACTTACTCACAACATCAACAATGCCATTACAATTATGATGAAGTACAATTTCAGCCTCAATCATAGAATAGAAAAATCCTCCTTTTCTTCTACACACACTCTCCAAAATCACAAATGATTGTCCATTTATACATATTATAATGAATAGTCCACAACAAGGTCAACTAAGACCTATAAGAAAAAATGATATAAAAATTATACTAAAACTACAATGTGATCCAAATCAAGTCAGCCAAGACTTAGATAAGACCCAAAGCTTCATTCTCGAACATGCAACAACTTCAAATCTGCACTAAGAATCACAACACGTTACTTCACCAAGTTGGCTAGGACCTAAATGAAGAAACACCAACTCACTAGAAAATCACCAAATACGATCATCATGATGAATGTGAACCATTAACACAATTGTAACGTGATCCAAGAATACCAACAAGAAGAAAGAATAGCTTCCCAAACCTTTGCATCAACTCAATCTCAAAATCCACGCTCTTCTTTGTACTGAATACCAGCAACACTAAACACAAAAATCTGTCACACTAAAATGATAACTTGTTGAACTCTGAATCATGAAAAACACCATTTGAGGAAACAATGATGAATCTCAACATTACCACCATCTTTGCATCAATTGAATCGACCATATTGATCCTCACCGAAGAAAAAACTCAACCTCAGAACACATGAATATTGAAATGCATTCAACTGATAAATCAATCATAACTCACTCAAACTATCATGTGATCTTCTGTAAGTTGACCAGAATCAACTATAGACATATATGAAACACCAACTAGAATAGCAAAAAAAGATCTTCAACAAATCACCTGAATAACTGAAATCATCTTCTTTGAACAAACTAAGCACAACTGAAATCATCTTATTCATTAACCAACCTGAATGATGAAAGATCTATCTTATCCACCTAGGGGCTAGACTTAATACTCAACATTAAGCTCCCTTAGTTCACACAAATAAATTAGGACTAACAAAGAGTTAAACTAGTTCCTTACAACCCATAGGCAAATAATTCGATTGAAAATTCATACAATATGTTCAATTGGGAGGTCTTATACATAAGGGGTCAATGAGTATCTTGTAGTTATATAAAATCCTTTACTCAAAACATATGATAAATCTTGTTGTTGCATTAAGACAAGGATATAATGGCATTAAATGCACATATTACCCCTATTGACTACATTAGGATTTCCAAAATGCCAATGACTACACACATCTCGATATCATTGTAATATAACATTATGTCCAACATTTCTAATATCACAAGCATTTAAAATCTCATAGGTGTTACAACATAGGTGTTTCCTTGCCTTAGCCACAATTATACAATCATCCAACACAACCATGGTACCCTTCCTTTCTTCTCATGTTAATTTCTTAAGAAGTTTAGGGTAATTACGAGTTCAATTTAATATCATAAAATCATAATACCAAATGATGCAAAAATAAAACAAGGGTCTCAATAAGGAAACTAGTTGGGTTCTACTTCAATATAGTTCAATAATATTGTGTATCATATAATATTATATGACATCATCCTAATCTAAAGAATAAAACCATTGTGGACCTCAAAAGTCATCAATCAATGTTTACAAACTTGCATGAATCACAATGAATATTTGAGCCCTACAATCTAGGGATAATTGGGAATGATATGCTTGTTATTCCATAATATCTCAATCCCTTCATTTTAGAATAATCTAATTTTCACTTAGATTTGTACTACAATTAAGACCTTAACTAAGTAAAAATTACATAGCATACCCCTCGCCTATATAAATACTAAGTATATATGAACACAATGAGATATCAACATACACATGCCATGTAATGTAATAAATAATCCTCTCTTCAAAAATCTATAAAGAAATGACCCCAAAAACAACTCTAAAATAAATTTACCCTTTAGATTGCAAATGATGAAGGGTGCTCCCCTTAATACCACAAACGCATAATAGAAATAGAGAAACAACAACAATATGCAAGAATGGAAAATTGGCTTCTTATTATCTCCACAAATGTGGAATTACAAACTTTCAGAATTACAATATGCAAAGCCCCATGGGCATTCCCTTACAATATTTTGTAGGAAAAAGCCTCGAATTATTGCCCAGATCTACTACCCAGAACTATTCTGAACTGCCTAAGACAATAATACAACCTTCCTTATATAGGCAATTTTCCACCGCCTGGGAAGGTTCCAAAATTTTAGCCAATAAGGCCGACCAAACTTAGAATTATTTTATTTTACATTTCATTACATCATAGTCGGCTCAAGATAACCTTTGAAACTTGAACAGAAATTTTGAAGAAAATTATTTTTCGCCATTTCATGTGGCCCAACTTCCGAAGACCATAAGTCATCACCAGTTGACCCGATCGGCTATTATAACCCCATTTCGAAAATGCCACGAAGCGCTCTATAGGCTTGACCAATGCAAATGCTTGTCACCCAAATTTTTGACCTCATCCGGGGCCTCTAAAGCCTTCAAAACTGAGTTCAAAGTTTCTGTACCCTGCTGCCAATATCGAAAATCTTCAATATCTTCCAATATACACTTGATCTGGCAATGAAACTTTACTGGCAGACTTATATGACCAAAATGAACCTCCAAGAAAGAAATCAGATCATTCTGAGCACATACAAAAATTACCAAAAATAGTAACTTTCCATAAATAGCAGCTCTGCACAAAATAACCCTTATTGAATAAAAACATAAATATTTTTGGGTGATGCAAGATTGCTCTTACACCCAGGATGCTCCTGCATCAGACACCCGGGGTAATTTGAGAAGTGACCCTGTCACGACTTAGGTGTGCAGAGGAAAACCAAGACGGTTAACCTCCTCTTTTGTTAGCCATGATGAATCTTCAACAGATCATCCTTTCCACTTGACTAGATATTCTTCATATGTCCTGTTCCTTGTGCTTCTGCCAACACGACTATCCAGTATATCTTCAATCTCCTTAGTGTCTGAACTAGTTGCTGGAATACTCCACTGTGCCGCTGTGTTCTCATCTTCAACACCTCCCTCATGATACTCTGTCAGATCTGAAATGTTAAACACTGGTGAAATATTTAGCTCGGTAGGCAATTCTACCTCATATGCGTTTCCTGAATCATGTTTCTTCAATATCCTGCATGGTCCAAATTTCTTCATTTTCAGCTTGTTATATGTACCACTAGAAACCGCTCCTTCCGCAAATGAACCATGACTTCATCACCAACCTGAAATTCCTTATACCTCCTTTTCTCATCTGCCTTAGCCTTATACTGTGCGTTCATCTTGGTAATATGCTTCCTCACCTTCCCATGGATGTTCTTCAAGTGTTCTGCAAAATCCTCAGCTTCAGCACTACTTATTTCTCCTTTATCTATCTTCCTCAATTCAGATGCATTTCTTGGACTACTTCCATATACAATCTGGAATGGTGATTTACCAGTGCTCCTATTGACAGAATTATTGTATGCAAATTTTACCTGTGGTAAAATCAAATCCCATTCTGTTGGCTTATCTCCAACCAAACATCTCAGCAAATTTTCCAAACTCCTATTCACCACCCCTGTCTGTCCATCAGTCTGTGGATGATGTGATGAACTGAACTTCAAATCTGTCTTCAACTTCTTCCACAACGTACACCAGAAATATCCAACAAACTTAGTGTCCCGATCTGAAACTATGGTCTTTGGAAAACCATGAAGTCTTACTACTTCTCTGAAAAACAATTCTGCTACATGAACAACATCATTAGTCTTCTTGCAGGGAATGAAATGTGCCATCTTCGAAAATCTGTCAACCACTACAAAAATTGAATCATGTCCCCGCTGAGTCCTCAGTAAACCAAAGACAAAGTCCATACTGATATCCTCCCAAGGCTTCTCTGGTATAGGTAATGGCTGATACAACCCTGTATTCTGCTTCACTCCTTTCACCATCTGACATACTCTGCAACTCTGTACAAACTTCTTCACATCTTGCTGCAATTGTGGCCAATAATAATTTTCACTAACCAAAGAAAAGGTTTTGTCACGACCAAAATGTCCAGCCAATCCTCCGCTATGCTTCTCCTTGATGAGATTCTCCCCCATAGAACTTCGTGGAATGCACAACTGACTCCCTCTGAATAGCATATCATTTTGGATGATAAAATTTAGCCATTTCGTCCTGTCTAGAGTAACAGGTTCTGTACAAGCTTTTCAAGCTTCACCAAAATCAAGATCCTCTGGATACAAATTCTTGAGTTCCTTGAACCCAACCACTTCAATTTGCATTTCTGTCAGCAATAGTTGCCTTCTGCTAAGAGCATTTGCAACCCTATTAGACTTTCCACTCCTGTGTTTCAAAACAAATGTATAACTCTGCAAAAACTCAACCCATTTCAAATGCCTCTGATTCAACTTTCCTTGACTATTCAAATATTGCAAAGCTTGATGATCAGTATACAAAACAAACTCCTTAGGAAGCAGATAATGTCTCCACTTCTTTAATGCCTGAACTATAGCATAAAATTCCTGATCATAAACATAATATTTCCTCTTGGCATCATTTAACTTCTCACTGAAATAAGCAACAGGTTTACCTTCTTGGCTCATAACAGCTCCTATTGCAGTACCACTAGCATCACAATCTACTTGAAACACCTTATTAAAATCTGAAAGTGCTAAAACTGGTTGTTCTGTAACTTTTTGTTTCAACAATTGAAAACTCTTTTCTGCCCCATTAGTCCACTTAAACTCTTTTCTATCCCTTCTCATTGTTTCAGTCAAGGGTCCACAAATACTGCTAATTTTTTTGATAAACTTTCTGTAAAAGCTAGCCAAACCATGAAAAGATCTTACCTCAGTAGCACTCCTTGGAGTAGGCCATTCAAGGATAGCCTGTACCTTCTCTGGGTCCATTTTTAGACCCTCTCCTGAAACTACAAATCCCAAATACACTAACTCTTTCTTCACAAAACTGCACTTCTTCAAATTAATCAACAATTTCTCTTCTCTCAGCTTCTCAAATACCATACGAATATGCATCATATGCTCATCCAATGTCTTACTAAAGATCAAAATATCATCTAGGTAAACAATGACAAACTTACCCAGAAATTCTTTCAGAACCTCGTTCATGAGCCGCCTGAAAGTGCTCGGTGCATTGGTTAGCCCAAAAGGCATGACTAACCACTCATACAGTCCTTCCTTTGTCTTGAAGGCAGTCTTCCATTCATCTCCTTCTCTGATTCGAATCTGATGATATCCACTTTTCAGATCTATCTTTGAAAAATACACAGCTCCACTCAAACAGTCCATAATATCATCCATTCGTGGCAATGGAAACCTGTACTTGATTATGATCTTGTTTATTGCCCTAGAATCTGTACACATCCTCCACTCTCCATTCTTCTTTGGTGCTAATACTACTGGTACAGCACAGGGACTCAGACTCTCTCGAATCAACCCCTTCTGTAACAGTTCATGTACTTGTCTGTTCAACTCCTCACTTTCTGCAGGTATCATTCTGTGTGCTGCCTTATTTGGCAAACTCGCTCCTGGGATCAAGTCCATCTGATGATTGATCTTCCTGACTGGTGGTAATCCATCAGGCACATTATCGGATACAATATCCTGAAACTTATTCAACAAATCTGCAACTTCTACAGGAACATCTTCTACTTCCTCTTTACTAGCTTTTGGAATTAAAGCAAAACATACATGCTCATGCCTCATACCATCTAGGAATTTCCTTCCATCAACAAATGTTATTCTTGCATTACCACATACCTTTTCTTCGGTCTCCTTCAATGGCTTTAGCTTATGTCGCACTCCATCCTTTGTCAGGGAATAGGTATTCGCACGACCATCGTGTATAGCACATCTGTCAAACTGCCATGGTCTACCCAATAACATATGACATGCATCCATAGAGATGATATCACATAGTACCTCATCTTGGTACCCGCCGATCTTGAACTTCACTAGGCATTGTTCATTGACCATGACCTTGTGGTCATCCTGTACCCAGGCAATCCGATATGGATGTGGGTGTTTCTGTCTCTTGAGCTTCAACTTTGTCACCATCTCTTCTGACACCAAATTGTCAGTGCTTCCACTATCAATAATCACATCACAACATTTACCTTCGCACTTGCACCTGGTGTGAAACAAGCTCCTCCTTTGCTCAGGTTCATTCTCACCACTCAACAGGACTCTTCTGTTAATCAACGTTTCTCCTCTTTCAGCATCTTCAGAATTTGATGATCTAGCATCTTCATCTACATGTGCAACTCTGGCCTGGCCTTCATTTCTCCTGTCCGTTCTGCCTTGGCGCTGAGGACATTCAAATGCCCTATGACCTTCTTCTCCACAGTGAAAACATGTTCCACGGAAGCCACCTCTTCCAGATCCTTGTCCTCTTCCTCTTCCTCTCTGATCTCTATTATTCTGATCCTGGAAGCGATTGAAATTATTTCCTCGCTGATTCTGACTACTACTGGCCTCATCCTTCTTTTTCGAATCCTCATTTCGGCCACCATATGACCGTCCACCAGATCGTCCACCGCGACCTCTTCCGTTTTGTCTGCTCTCAAATTTCTTGTTCAGCTTTTCCTCTACTTTTAGGGCAAACTGGTATGCCTCTTCAATACTGTTCATTCGAACCAGATTCAACTCCTCCTGAATGCTTGGCCTTAACCCATTAAGGTATCGGGCAACTTTCTCCTTATCAGCTTCGGCATGGCCTGTTCTGATGAGGAGTCGATAGAACTCCTCCGTATACTCCTGAACAGATCTTCCTGCTTGCTTCAAACTCTGTATTTTCTTCAGTAGGTCAAGCTCATAATCAACAGGAATGAACTGTCGCTTCAATTTATCCACCATCCGATCCCATCTCGTGATTTTCTCCTTTCCCCTTCTATTTCGCTCCAACTGAATCTCTTGCCACCATATCTTCGCATGACCTTTCAGCTTGACCTTCGCAAATTTGACCCTATCAGGATCTTCAACATCTTCATACTCAAAATATTCCTCACATTCATTGATCCAGTCGATCAATTCCTCTGGGTTAAGATTTCCAGAAAATGTAGGAACCTCAATCTTAGGTCTTTTCCCAATCTTGGAAATCGCCCGAAAAAGTCTTTCTTCCTCCTGGTTCACAATTTCAACTTCTCCTTCTTGATATTCTTCTTTGGCTTCATCCTCGCTTTCGTCTCTGACATTAAGATTCATTTCTCTACGAATCTCTTCTTGCAATGCTCGCACTTGTCTCTGCAGCTCTCTAACCTCAGGTGTCACAGCACTAGCTCTTCCGCCACTTTCTCTTCGTGGAGGTATTTTCGCGATGCGCACTGAAACCCTAACCATGGTCTTGGTGCAAACTGCCTCACAGTCGGCGATCTGTTTACACACTCAAGAAAACCTGCTCTGATACCACTTGATGAAAGGTGCTCCCCTTAATACCACAAACGCATAACAGAAATAGAGAAACAACAACAATATGCAAGAACGGAAAATTGGCTTCTTATTATCTCCACAAATGTGGAATTACAAACTTTCAGAATTACAATATGCAAAGCCCCATGGGCATTCCCTTACAATATTCTGTAGGACAAAGCCTCGAATTATTACCCAGATCTACTACCCAGAACTATTCTGAACTGCCTAAGACAATAATACAGCCTTCCTTATATAGGCAATTTTCCACCGCCTGGGAAGGTTCCAGAATTTTAGCCAATAAGGCCGACCAAACTTAGAATTATTTTATTTTACATTTCATTACATCATAGTCGGCTCAAGATAACCTTTGAAACCCGAACAGAAATTTTGAAGAAAATTATTTTTTGCCATTTCAGGTGGCCCAACTTCCGAAGACCATAAGTCATCACCAGTTGACCCAATCGGCTATTATAACCCCATTTCGAAAATGCCACGAAGCGCTCTACAGGCTTGACCAGCACAAACGCCCGTCACCCAAATTTTTGACCTCATCCGGGGCCTTTAAAGCCTTCAAAACTGAGTTCAAAGTTTCTGTACCCTGCTGCCAATACCGAAAATCTTCAATATTTTCCAATATACACTTGATCTGGCAATGAAAATTTACTGGCAGACTTATATGACCAAAATGAACCTCCAAGAAAGAAATCAGATCATTCTGAGCACATACGAAAATTACCAAAAATAGTAACTTTCCATAAATAGCAGCTTTGCACAAAATAACCCTTATTGAATAAAAACATAAATATTTTTGGGTGATGCAAGATTGCTCTTACACCCAGGATGCTCCTGCATCAGCAAATGAATTGTTTCTCTTTCTAATCTTATAGGAATATAGTTATTGGTCAATTTCTACTTTCAATGCTTATTTGCTTCATTTCATCTCTATGATCTCCATTTAGTCTAGTTTTAATTAATAAACCAATACTTATTATAATACAATAAATTAATCATGACACAAAATAGGTTAAGAATTCATTATGTCTCATAAATTACACAATAAAATCAAGGTAAAGTAGTCAAATAAATCCATACCTTGAATACTGCATCTATCCATTGGGCAAAGCCTGGTAAAAATACATCCCCTGCCTTGTGAAAATTGTTAATACCTCTCTCGAATCCTTCAATTCGGAGGTGTGAATGACAGAGGTGAAGTTTTCTCCCATTCTCATTCATCTTTCTCTCTTGAATTATGGCAAGCATCAAGACACTCCCTCCAAATCATGCACCCCTTCCACTTTATGAGGTCCAGTGTCCTCCTTCCCTTGTCTGTGCTGAAACAGGATCTTTGTAATAGGGCATGGACAACCATCTAGCATAATGCTATGGAAAATGTGGAACTACAAAGTGGGGGAGCACAAAAATTAGACATGCACGTAGGAATCATTCTCAGACACACTGTTTGGACTGAACATGAACAGCCTGTCCTCCGCAAATAACGGATTATAACAGAATGTCAAAATAGTAATTAGAAAAATCACGCAGCAGAACTAAAGGTGAGAATCAGAGTTAGAACTAATTGATTGTACTGTCAGGCCGTATGACTTGGTCCCGAAAATAGAAAATAAATTCTGCCTGATATAGGCAAATCCATAATCAACCGCTTCCCAATTCCTCTGCCATCTCCTCCTTATCTCTTCTGCTTATTTCCCTCCTGCCACCAACACCTTATCACTCCTCCCTCCCCCTTGTCTTTATCATTATTGGATCTGGCAGTTTGTGCTGACAGAGACTACCTGAGTTAGTGATCATCTAACTCAACATTCTTTTCCTTTGTGTGCATGCACTTACGTACCTATCTTCTAGAACCACCGAAGGCACTCACCAATCCTTCACCATTGACAATGACCTACAAGAGTTTCAAACCAAATACCACCTTATTAACATGACTTGCAACAACCCTTACAATGCGAAGCCATCCCCTATTATAATAAATCATTATTATAAATATATTAAAAAATGGACAAAAAAATAATTGAAGTCTTATAAATTAAATTAATAAAAAAGATAAAATATTTATAAACTATAATAGAATAAGAAATATGACTAGACGATGCCATTCAGTTTTATGATTTGTTTGAGTGGAAGGCATGGGTGGTTTGTCTCTTCCCAGCAAGTAACCTACTTTAAACACTGATAATTGTTGCCGTTTTGAGGGAGAGTTAGGGAGTTTTCGCCGATGTGCTTATTCTACCGGTTGCAGGCTACATAACCCAAGTTAATGGTCACCGAGTTTGTGAATGGAGTAGGTTTTGGCTTTAAATTTAGTTGATAGGCTGGGTCCGTGGTAGATTTCAGGTTTATTAACTGGCCTTTTGCTCGTTGCCAGTGCTGTTTTGACATATACTATTTGTAATCTGGGTGTTTGCTGGCCTTTTGTTCATCGTCATGCAGTTCTAGGCGATTTCTACATATAGGGGTTTCAACAATTCAATTGTAAAAATTTATATATTTTCTATTAATATAAAATATTCAGCCTTCCGCCTTTAACTTAAAACAAAATATTCATTTGTGATAACTATCAATTTCTAGTCAATATTAATTCAAATAATAATTAATAATTTGATTTGATTCGTAAGATTATATTTCCTTGTATAAAGACATATGATGATATTTTGGGAAAGCTCAATACTTGCCATTCTAAGCAAATTCAATTCTTCACCTATGTGAGCATCACTTATATAGAATGAGTGCTAAGTGCACCATTCATTCTTATTAGAGATGAGTTCTTGTGAACTTGTACTATCTTGTGAACAAAATATTCATTTATGATAATTATCAATATCTAGTCAATATTAATTAAATTAATAATAATTAATAATTTGATTTGATTCATAAGATTATATTTCCTTGTATATAGGCATATGGTGATTTCTTGGAAAGTCCAATGTTTGCCATCTTGGGAAGGCTCAATACTTCACATGTGTGAGCATCACCTATATGCAATGAGTGCTAAGTGTACCATTCATTCTTATGAAAGATGGGTTCATGTGAACTACTACTCATGAAACATAGATCAATATATTTAACTTGAAAAGAACACAATTGAATTATGATAGCCCAATATTATAATTTAATTTACTATGAAAAATATCTCTTACATAGAAATTAGACATCCTTTCATTCGATTAAAATTTGTTTTAACATTTATTCACTTCAAAATAAATAATATAACTTTATCTTAAAAAAAAATATAAAATTAACTTTTAGAAAAAAATTACAGTAAAATTTAATAACAAAAGTTTTCAAGACAATACGCATTTGCATCATTAAAATATAACAGACCATAAAACACCTCTTCATATCTTATTCTGTTGCTTTGATTTGTACAAAATATCACACGCCTGACCTTCTACACTTTCTTTTCTGCCATATCATCCTTGACCTTGTTCATAGTCTACATGGTGGAGGGGGAGAAACTGGGACAACATAAGAGACAGGGCCATTAGGCTTTGGTGAAGGTGGGACTAGAGACCCTCTTCTAAGTTTTCTCACTTCCACACCACTCTTTTCACCCTTAAATGTCAACCTATTTGATGAATGCCCCACAATTCTTCCAGCTAGATCACCTGTATTAGGCAATATCCCAATTGGTGAAGCTAAGGCTGAGCTTCCCTTATTAAAACCTGCAATGAAACATGAAGCTAAACATTACCGTGCCATATATTCAAGCAAATGTATTAAAGAATAGTGCTAACTTCAATCAACTGAGCAAGACTAGGATCAAAGGATTCTTGTTGTAGATTATTCTGGAAAGTAACAAAACTAATGTATGATAAGGTTTGATTCAAACCAAAAAACTCATTCAATCAAAACCTAAAATTAATACATGTTACTATATTATTTTAGTGCCAACAATATAAATAGAAATGGTAGTAAAATACCTGATTGTGCTCCAACAGACTTGTTCAGAAAGAAGATAAAAAGTAGGAGAAACAGAACATGGCATGATGCAATTAAACTCTTGAAAGTAGAAGAATCCATCACACAAAATTTTCTACTGGACTTTCTCAAGAAAACCATATTTTTATACCCACAAAATCCCTGTAAGTCTTGAAGTCCTTAAAGTGGTGCTAAGGTGGTATGGTAATCGTCCCAATCCAAGCCTACCTTCAAAATAAATGTATTGAAACCGAGTTGTGAGATGGGGTTGGTAAAGTTTGATTTTAATATATATAATTTAACGCGGCAATGCAACCTAAAGTTTCAACCTCAGCATTGAAAATTGACGGTAAAAGCAAGTCAATGTATAAAGAATGACTTAGCATGAATCATCCAGCTGCACTGCATTAGCATGAATGGCGTCATGATGAATGATGAACTAAAACAGCAGCACAAAGAATGAAAAACAGAGCATAAAAACAGAGCAGCACATAAAAACAGAGCAGCAGAACAAAACTCAAATATATCAATGAAGCACACTTTATTATCAAAGCACTGTAATTTTTCTTCATGTAGTTACAGCTGAGAGGAATGCTCTATTTATAGAGCTCATACATATTTCTAGAGGATTCTTGAGAAGCTTCAAGAAATGAAGCATTCTAGAGATTTCTGCATATTTTTAAATTCACATATTGTACAAAGAGAGAAGCTTCATGAGGCAGGAAAGTTCTGGAGTGAGCATTAAATGCCCAGCTACTACATTTTAGAATAAACATTATTCTAACACCTCCCCATAATGTTTATTCGGAGAGAGTAGAAACATATTTGAGTTGCAATAGATCTCTAAATTTCGTAAATTTGGCTATGGATAATGCTTTTGTAAATACATCAGCAACTTGATCTTCTGTTCCACAAAATTGTAGCTCCACCTCTTGACTTTCAATTAAATCTCGAACAAAATGATGATGCACTTCTATATGCTTGGACCTTGCATGATATACTGGATTCTTTGCTAGCTTGATAGCACTTTGATTATCACAAAATATTGTAGTTGGAGAGTCTTGTGGATGATGCAATTCTTCAAGTAACCTCCTAAGCCATAATGCTTCTTGAGATGCCTTTGATGAACCAATATATTCAGCTTCTGTAGATGAAAGTGACACCGTTGATTGCTTCTTGCTGCTCCACGAAATCGGTCCCGATCCAAGATGGAAGATATATCCTGAAGTTGACTTTCTATCATCAATGTCACCTGCATAATCAGAATCTGTATATCCAACTAAAGTAGGCTCTCCTCCATATTTGTATTCAATGCCAAGCTGGTAAGTACCCTTAATATATCTTAATATTCTTTTAGTTGCTTTCCAATGTTCAATGTGTGGATCTGCCATGTATTTGGATACAATACCAACCGCATATGCAATATCTGGTCTAGTTATAGTAAGATACAAAAGATTTCCAACAAGTTGCCTATACAATTTTCCATCTACTTTCTTTTGAGTAGAGTTAGCACTCAACTTTAATCCAACTTCACATGGTGTATTACATGGTTTACAATCACTCATATTGAATTTTTTAAGTACATCAAGAGCATACTTAGTTTGAGAAAGCATGATCCTTCCTTTTTCTTGCCATACTTGCATACCCAAAAAATAGTGCATTAGTCCTAAATCAGTTATTTCAAAAACTTGTTTGAGTTGATCTTTAGTTATCTCAATATCATGTGTGTGATCTCCTGTAATAATCAAGTCATCCACATACAGTACAATGATAACAACTTTATCATCACTATATTTCACATATACATCTGGATCAGCGTTGCTTCTTTTAAATCCAACATCTAGAAAGTACTTATTGATTTTTGAGTACCATTCCCTTGGCGCTTGTTTGAGACCATAGAGTGATTTTCTTAATCTACACACCAAATGTTCCTCTCCATATTTAATAAATCCTGGTGGTTGTTGCATGTAAATTTCTTCCTTTAAATCACCATGCAAAAATGCACTTTTTACATCTATTTGAAAAATTTTCCAACCAAACTTTGCAGCCAAAGCAACTATTGTACGAATGGAAGTTATCTTAGCTACTGGAGCAAAGGTTTTAGTATAGTCTATACCTTCTTCTTGTGAGAAGCCCTTAGCTACTAACCTTGCTTTGTATTTTTCAATAGCTCCATCTGATGTAACTTGGTTCTATAGGTCCACTTGCAACCAACCACATTTTTTCCTTCTGGAAGTGTTGTTAGTTCCCATGTTCCATTCTTTATTAAAGAATT
This sequence comes from Chamaecyparis obtusa, assembly GCA_027943335.1. NCBI lineage: Eukaryota > Viridiplantae > Streptophyta > Pinopsida > Cupressales > Cupressaceae > Chamaecyparis > Chamaecyparis obtusa. The sequence goes on along the minus strand of BSBK01009990.1, from coordinate 383,344 downwards.
GTATTCTTCTTGCATAGCCACTTCCCACTCATCTTTTCCTTTTGCTTCTTCATATGTGCTTGGAGTGTCAACCTGCATCACCTTAGTCATAAGAGCATAGTTAGCAAATATATTTCTAGGACCTTCTTGATAAATTTCTTGGATGCTTCTAAATTTCTTTGGATTTTCATTATCACTTTCACTTGATTCTTCTACTTGAGTCTCTTCCCATGTAGTAGTTTGCACACCTTGACTTTGACCTTTAGTAGAAGTAGAATTTTCTTCATCAATCAAAATTGGAAAGAAAGATAATGTTGGAGAGTTATCATTCTTAACATCTTCATCAAACCATACATTTCTTTTAATATAGATTTCATTAGTTCTAGGATTGTATAGCCTATATCCTTTTGATTCCTCACTATATCCAACCATTATGCACTTCTCACTCTTCCTTTCAAGTTTGCTCCTTCTTTCATCAGGAATGTGAGCATATGCTTTACAGCCAAAAATTCTAAAATGAGATACTGTAGGTTTTCTTCCACTCCATGCCTCTTCTGGTGTTATGTTCAAAACCGCCTTAGTAGGTGTTCTATTCAAAATATATACAGCAGTATGAACTGCTTCAGCCCAAAATTTAGCTTCTAGATTTCTAGAATGAAGCATACACCTAGCCATTTCTATTATAGTTCTATTTTTTCTTTCAGCAACCCCATTTTGTTGGGGTGAATAAAAGACAGTTGATTCCTTCTTTATGCCATGTTCTTTACAAAAATCTAAAAAGGCCTTATTCATGTATTCAGTCCCTCTATCAATTCTTAGTATCTTTAAATACTTTCCACTTTGTTTTTCAGTCAAAGCTTTAAACTCCTTAAACTTTTGAAATACTTCATCTTTCTTTTGTAGAAAATATACCCAAATTCTTCTACTATAATCATCTATAAAGGTGAGAGCATACCTTGATCCTCCAATTGATGGTGTTTTAAAAGGACCCATTACATCACTATGGACTAAATGTAGAGGAGTTTTTGCTCTCCATGATTTACCTTGAGGGAAACTTTCCACATGTTGTTTTCCCATTGCACATCCTTCACATACCTTGGGACTCAATGATATCTTTGGAAGCCCATGCACCATTTTCAATCTCTCCATAAGCTTAAGACTTTGAAAATTGACATGCCCCAAATGCTCATGCCATAACCTGCTCATATCATCATATTGGGCAATAGCACACATATGTTTATCTCCACATTTAGAAGTAAATTCTTGAAACTTATATAATCCATTCTCCATTTTACCAATTGCAATAACTCTGTAATTATTATTGACATCCTTGATTAAACACTTATCACTGTAGAATTCTATTTTATGTCCTTGACTTGCAATTTGAGATACTGAAAGTAGATTTATTTTTAATTCAGGGACTAACTTCACATTTTTGAACAATCCATTATCAACTTTGACATTACCGGTCCCTTTAACTTCTAAAGCACTATTATCCCCCAAATATATTTTCTCTATATTATTTTCACTTATTGATTCAAATTGATTCTCATTATGAGACATGTGTTGTGTAGCACCAGAATCAATAACCCAATCATCTTTGAAAGTATTATTTTCTTTAAGAGCAACACAAAATGCATTTCTTTTAGAATCACCAAATTTTGGAGAATTATTTGTCTTTTTCTCTGTATCTCTCTTCTTCTTAAAACACTCATTTGCCTTATGACCCATTTTACCACAATAATGACATTTCCATTTACTTCTATTATGATCTATATATGAAACACTCTTATTTTCATTCTTCCAATTTCTTTCTTTAGATTGATTATCTTGTGACTTCTTATAATATTGTTTTCCTTTCATTACAAATGTTTGAGATTCACCATCAAATGATTCTTTTTCTTTAACTTGTCTTTTCTCTTCTTGAACCGACTTAGCACACAATTCTTCCGATTTAATACTTTTTAATTTATCCGCAGTATCTAAACCCCTTATAAATGATTGATAAGTTCCTGGAAGACTTTGTAATATAATTTGCACAAAATCTCTATCATCTATATCTTTTCCAAGAGAAGCAAGCTCATTCTTCTTTTCCTTTAACTTACTTAAATGTGAGACTATCTCTTGTGAGCTTGATAATTTCATATTATATAACTCAGTAGTGAGAGATAAGATCCATACATCACCTGAATTTTGATATAAATCTTTCAAAATCTCCCATACTTTGACTCCACTTCTCTCATTACGAACTTCCGGAAAAACCTCTTCTGAAAGTGTAAGCTGATTAGTGTTGCTGCCCTCTTGTCCCTTTTATCCCAATTATCTTGATCCTTTCCTGGGTTTGTAGGCCTCTGTTCACTTCCAGTTACAATATCATAACAATTTTGAAGAGTTAGAGTGATTTCAACATGAGATACCCAATCATAATAATTTTTCCCATTTAATTTTACTGTAGGAAAAGTTACACCAAGTGACTCCATTGTTAAATTCTCTCCTTTTTGGATGAGAATGAAAGATATTTGGAAAACTTGAACATCCGAACTTGAAATTGAAAAAATCTCACCAATTTGTTGAAGAAAAACCCTTTCTTTTGCTGCAATATTCTTCCTTTGATGTAGTTTTCTTTTGTCCCAAAACAAACTGCTGTTCACTCCTTGGTTAAAGCCTGCAACTGTAAAGATTCATACCAAAAAAAACATATATTCATTCCAAAGCACCATATATTCACAGCCCAAAGAACTGAAACTGCTCTAATACCATGATGAACTAAAACAGCAGCACAAAGAATGAAAAACAGAGCATAAAAACAGAGCAGCACATAAAAACAGAGCAGCAGAACAAAACTCAAATATATCAATGAAGCACACTTTATTATCAAAGCACTGTAATTTTTCTTCATGTAGTTATAGCTGAGAGGAATGCTCTATTTATAGAGCTCATACATATTTCTAGAGGATTCTTGAGAAGCTTCAAGAAATGAAGCATTCTAGAGATTTCTGCATATTTTTAAATTCACATATTGTACAAAGAGAGAAGCTTCATGAGGCAGGAAAGTTCTGGAGTGAGCATTAAATGCCCAGCTACTACATTTTAGAATAAACATTATTCTAACAATGAATAATGAAACAAAAGTCATCAAATATGTGGTGGAGGCATGCTTTTGTCTTTGGCTATCAAATCGTGCGTTGAAATTCAGTCACAAATTTAGAACATTCATGATACAAACTAGCAGCCAAGATCGCCCAACTACCCTAACAAAAGTAGAAATACCACAACACAAACTTATCAAAAGTAGAACTTCCACAATACAAAAAGTAGAACTTACAAAAACAAATAGAACTCCCACAATACAAATTGCCAATAAAGAATGAGGAAATGCCCACAAAGCTCGAGGAGGACAACAATAAATGTCCAAAATACTGCAAAACGCATTTTCCTAGGGCTAGTTAAATGCCATCATTGGAAATGAATGTGAAAGGGGCCAACCAGCCATATATCAGTTTTTCAAAACAATAAGAAATTGAAATCAAATGTCAAAGAATGAAAGAAATTAGAAAAATGAAAAGGAATAGGGGAGAGGAATCAGTATCTTAATTTTGTTTTTTTCAAAATCTTATTTGAAATTTTCAAATTATTTTTATAGGTTTACAACAGCTTCTTTGATAAGTCTTCTCATTATAACCAAAGTTTCAAGGTCATATAGGAGATATTTGTGGAGCTAGTGAGCCATGAATATTTACTTTTTAACTTATTTTAAAGAAGACATCTTAAAATTTATATTCATAATATGAATAATAATCAATGCACTTAAAATAGAAAAATATTTGTAGAGTCATGTATTTAAAACACAATTCTTATTGCATTTTTTAGTGATCTATTTTTCATAAAAGATACATCTCTAGGATATTGGCAGCATTTTTTTTAAAACACATAAAAAAATGCCCCTTCTTACGATTCTCGAAGGAAGCAATATAACATGAACAACACACAATAGATACATACAACTAAAAAAAAGAAGAATGGAATACTAATATTTTTGAACAAAAGATTGCCCATGAATTTACATGCTCCTATATAGACATGTTAGGTAAAAATAAATCGACATAAGAATGTGAATATTTATGAAACCTAAGAGTTTAAATTTCTCTCAAGTTTGTATAAAGATGCACAAAAGAGATAAGAAATGCACAAATTTGTCCACATGAGTAGCAAAGTTGGCTTGGGTCTTGAGTGTGCTCCTCGATAGTCACGAGTTTGACTCCAAATCCCAAACTGTCTCAATGCACCTTCTTGTGACCGACTTGGTACATCCCTAGGAGATTAGTCTCGCTACATATTGCCCCTTCCCGACCCTTACTTGGTAGTAAGTAAGTCCAACGTAAGGAGAGTTGGGCAATATTGAGCTAGGTCACATGGATACCCCTCACTCAACAAAAAAAGAAGAAATAGATGCACAAAAGAAATCTATTTAATAAAGATAAATTTATTGTGTGACATAGGTTGTACATTCTTGTTAGGATTAACAAGATAGAAATAATGTAGTGACATGCAAATATAACCAATATCAGAAAATAATAAACCACACAGAAGAGAACACAAGACACAAAGATTTAATGTGGTTCACCCAATCCCTAGGCTACATCCACCAGAGCGAGTCTAGTATTATTATTATCCAATGATTACAACCTAATTACAATACGTAATCCCTTACAACTCAATCCTATTGCAAGTACTAAAACCATACATTATGAAATCCCTAACCCTAAGCCATATTATACAATATTTTATCGCTTTAGGGTTAGAATGAGTTAAAACATGTCGGCCCAAAAATAGTCAAAACTATGTCGGCCCCAAAACCCCGGTGAGGACGGGAGGAAAAGTGTATATTACTTTCCTGATCAGTCACCACAAGCCAACAATATCCCACTTGGTGACTGATCAGGATCCACACTAAGAAACCTCCCTCTTGGAGACTGATCCTATAGCAATATTGCTACCATATGAGGCTCCCACTGGATCGAACCACCCTAGACTCACCTATTCCTTTATTATGTTCGGTCTAGAAGACCAACTGAAGATGAACATGAGTTCAACTTCTCCCTTGTTACTACCTTTGTAAACATATCTGCTGGATTATCATCTGTATGTATCTTTTCTAGCTTTAACTACCCATCATCCAAAACTGATCGAATGAAATGGTACCACAACTGTATGTATTTTATCTTTGAGTACAAAGCAAAATTATTTGCAAGATGAATGACACTTTGGCTATCTGTATGTAGAAAATTATCTGTCTGTGGATGTCCCAATTCTTCCATAAATAATTGAAGCCATATCATCTCCTTGGTTGCCTCTATAGCAACAACATACTCTGCCTTTGTAGGGGATAAAGCAACCACCTTTTGTAGTTGATAAATCCAACTCACTGCTTTTCCAACAATAGTAAATACACAACCTGTAGTACTTTTCCTTCTATCTATATCTCCTGCCGAATCTGAGTCAACATAGCCTTGTACAGTAGTAGTAGATCCCCCAAAGTGTAAAAACTTACTGGATGTACCTCTCAAATATCTGAGAATCCATTTGACTGCATTCCAATGCTCAATACCAGGGTGAATCATATATCGGCTAACGATTCCCACTACATGTGCAATATCTGGCCTAGTACATACCATAGCATACATTAAGCTCCCTATAGCTGAAGCATAAGGTACCTTAGACATTTTATCCTCCTCTTCTGATGTCTTAGGACACATCTCTCTAGTGAATTTCAAATGACCATGAAAAGGTGTGCTGGCAGATATGACATTCTCCATAGAGAAACATTGCAACACCTTCTCAATATAATCAACCTGAGATAAAGTCAACTTCCTATTTTTTCTATCTCTACAAATTTTCATACCAAGGATTTGTTTTTCTACCCCCAAATCCTTCATAGAAAATGAATGTGCTAATTGTTGTTTCAATCCCTTAATGTGATTCATGTTAGACCCAACTACAAGCATATCATCAACATATAAGCATAAAATAATGTAGTTATCATCATCCAACCTCTTAAAATAAATACAATGGTCAAAATGACATCGAGTGTATCCATGCTCATTCATAAAAGTGTCAAATTTAATATACCATTTTCGAAGGGCTTGCTTCAAGCTGTATAAACTTTTCTGCAATCTGCACACCAAACTCTCCTTACCCTTGACCTCAAATCCTTGTGGTTGTACCATAAATATTTCTCAATCCAAATCACAATGAAGAAAAGTTGTTTTAACATCAAGCTGGTCTAAATGCAAATCTTCAACATCCACAAACTTAAAACATCATCCAATTTTAGGGTATTAGAACCAAAAACATAGTTACTAACAGCCATTACCAAGTCATTCCAGCTTTCAGGCAAATAACACAAAATCAAGAGAGCCCCGACTTCTTCATCAAAAATAACATTAACAGAAGATAATTGACTGGTAATTGTATTAAACTCATTTAAATGATTAGCAACTAACCCACCTTCAACCATTTTCATATTAAACAAACGCTTCATGAGAAATACCTTATTTGAAGCAAGGGGCTTTTCATACAAATTTTCTAGGGTTTTCATCAAATCTTCAGTTGTCTTTGCTTGTGTAATATTGAATGCCACAGATTGTGCCAAGCATGATTGAATACTACCAAGGGCCTTTCTATCAGAATATCCTAGTCCTCATCAAAAATGCTTGTTAGTTTCTTGGATTTTCCTTCCAACGACCTCCATAGATCCTTCTGATAGAGATAGCCCTCCATTTGCATTTTCCATAACTGAAAGTTCTGTCCATTAAACTTGTCAACCTTCAACTTACCCTCGTCTGCCATTGCTCCCACTCAACCTTGAGACTCCCACTAAACCATGAGATCTTCCTATAGAGGATAACTGAAAAACAACTTCGCTCTGATACCACTTGTGAGGATTAACAAGACAAAAATAACAGTTACATGCAAATATAACCAATATTAGAAAATAATAATCCACACAGAAGAGAACACAAGACACAAAGATTTAACGTGGTTCACCCAATCCCTGGGTTACATCCACTAACAACGAGTCCAATATTATTATTATCCAGTGATTACAACCTGATTACAATACGTAATCCCTTTCAACTCAATCCTGATACAAGTACTAAAATCATAAATTATGAAATCCCTAACCCTAAGCCATGCTTTACAATATTTTGCCCCTTTAGGGTTAGAATGAGTTACAACATGTTGGCCCAAAAATAGTTGAAAATATGTTGGCCCCAAATTTTTTTTCCTAATCAGTCACCACAAGCCAACAATTCTAACAAATACTATATGTGCATCATAATGCATACACAATCTAGAAAATAGAGATATTGATAGTGTAAAATAAATTAGTTACCTTTTTACTACATCCTTATTTATTAATAGTTGATAATTTATTAATAGATAATTTATTTATTTATTTGGTTTAATGACAAAGTCTATGTTGTAGGCTCCTAAATAGTCTTGAATTCAAATCTTCTTTAATTAAAATTTTTTTTAAAAAAAAGTTCCTGAAGAAATAATAAATAAATTGCTCAAACGCTTTAATGTGTTACTTGAATTATTAAATAAAAACTAATACAATGTAATATCTTACAATTGTCTTAGAAAAATCTTTGCTAATAAAGAATCCTAAAACAAAAATTTTCTACACAAGATAGTAAAGTAGAAAAATGTACCTAAGAAATACTTAAATCCTATTATACTTCTTGAACCTAGGTGCCTCATAGCCCATGGATAAATGAGTAGAAATAATATGTGAAGTTAAACAGATAAATACATAATATGACCAATAAAAGGTTGAGGGGAAGTGTTGGTCATAGAGGTGAGTTGGCTCTACAATTGGCTAGCATTTTGCATAAGTTGGCTATTACATGATCAACATCATGTTTAAAAGTGGTGGTGATTTATAAATATAATAATGTAAAAACATTTGAGCCAAGGGGCAAGGAGGTGCCAAAGGCAGTTCTAAATAAGTTGAAAGAAAAACTAGTAAAGGATTAGCTATAACAACCAAACCCTTCTAAAATAATTAAAAATAAAATAACATAATATAATTACTTTATTAACAAACATGTAAATTGAAAACACCTTTCATTTATCTAGGAGAATGAAAATAACTATAGTTAACATTCTATTATAGTTACTAACTACATTTCACATGAAGCTGAAAATTAATGAACTTTCTCAATTACTTTCTAGGAAACAAATCATAAATAAGAAATTAAATATTTCTTTAACATAAATAAATTAGTCTTCATTTTTGTCTTCATTTGTGGCAATTACCCGGTGACTAAGTCTGGTTTCTGGGATTCTGGTATCATCGGGGGGTAAATTGAAACACGAGGAACCGACTGTGTGCAAATGGAAAAAGGAAGCTAAAGTTTGGGAAAAGCTCCAAGGAGGTGGTCTCATGCCTTATATTAAAATATTACACAGCTACGACAAGGACATTTCCAAGGAGTTTGCCAACAACTGGGATAATGATAAAGTTACCCTTTGTGGTAAAACCTTTAGCATCACTGAAAATCTTATCTCTGAAATTACAAACCTTCAAATGTCTGGCTTAAAGTAATATAGAGGTAGGATCATGACCCAGAATGTGGCTAAAATGTACCCTAAGACTGAAGGTGAGAAAACCCTCCTTGTTAAACAGTTTGGAGATTTTGTTCTTCGTAGTTAAATGAAACTTCTTTGGGCCAAATTGTCAAAGCCCTTATGCAGTATTTTACTCTTGAGGGTCGGCACACTAGAGTCTATAATTTTCATTTCATGTTGGTGAATCATTTCCGTTACAAAAGAAAAATATATTTTCCTTACCTTCTGTTACAGTCCCTTGGTACTAACATTTTGGAAAATGGGAAGAAACCTGAGAAGCATGTTCTTCACGAAGGGCTTATTTTTTTGATTTATGAGTATGCCAAGTCTAACCTCCAAGATGTGGCTTCGGTCCCCAAAAAGATCAAGGAGAAAAAGGGTAAAAGATCCCTCCTAACTGATGTTAACACTCCCAAGAAGAAAAGGAAAGGAAACCCTACTGGTGAGATGATTGAAGTGGTCAAATTCCTCATGGAAGAGGGTGGTATGAACACTGATGAAGACACTGGTGTGCAGGAAGGAGATAATAACAATGATAAGACCGAAGCTACCAAATCCCTCTTTGAGGAGGCAAGTATGGATACTAAGGAAGATACAGAGGTTCAGGAAGAGGATCATAGTCTCAACGACTACCATGATGAGGAGGACCAAGTCCCTCAGGATTCTACCTCTAAGCCTTCCTCAGATTTTGAGTGTGACAAAGCCAGCAGTGCCAATACTAGGGATTTGAAGACTAACAGCCCAGGTGAAAACTATGTTCTTGAGGAGGCTACTAATATGAAGAAAAATATCAAGGGTGCTAGCCCCCAAGCGGTGGCCAGTTCTAATCCTCCTAATTCTTTTTCTTCTTCTCATATCAAAGAGGGTTTCAACCCTGCTACCCACACCTCCCCCATTCTTGTGGATTATGTTGACTCATCCTCCAAGGAGGAAAATTTTTCCAGGGCTTTCTCTGAGAAGGCCAAAGAGAAAAAAGAAGAGGGGAGTGCAAGAAAAACCCTAATAAGAATACAGGAAACAACCAGGAGGATCACACTGATAAGAATAAAAGTAATTTTAGATTCATGTAGGTTCTCAAAGAGCGGGCTAGTATGGACATGCAAATGAACTCTTGGTTGTATGATGAAATTCAAGATGTAGACATCAAGTATTCTGAGCTGGAAGAAAGAGTTAACAAAATCGCTCTGTTGTTGGACAACCCCACGATCACTGCTAGCACTAATACTATGATGGGTGAAGGCCCTATTGGACAAGGCCCGTTGGAGAGGCTTGAAAAAAAAAATAATACTATTGTCAACTACCACATGCAGACTACCTCCAGTCGTATCCTCAACATTGAAGAAACCCTCAGTAGAATCATGAAACAAAACTTTGAGGGCATGGAGGTTACCACTGACAACCTGAGGGCCCTTCTCTATGTTCTGGAAGAGAATAACAACCCCATTATTGTTGAAGATGAGGATACCAAAGGATCTACCCCTATTGGCCCTGGCTCTCGCACTAGAGAGAGTACGAGGAAAAAGAAAGCAGATAATTCAAAAGAAATCATGGCTCTCCGGGAGTCCATCCAACAATTTGATATGCTGAAGGAGGACACATCAAAATTTATGGAAAATATGCCCTAAGCTGTGCTGGTTGGTCGTCGCCCTGCTATTTTGGTGTGTCGGTCTTTTTTTTATGGTTTCTAGTGCTGGGGAGGTGTCTATGGTTCTATGTTGTTTCCCCCAATTGTCTCTTTTTGTATTGTGCTGATTTTTCCTATCTTTCTCTCCTTTTGTAAAGGGTTATTGTTCCCTTCAAAAACTATTTTTACCTTAATAAAAAACATAAATAAATTAGTAAAATCAAAACCTATACATGCTATTATTTTCAATTGTTCCTTCCTATAATTTTTTGGACATCATGGGTAAAAGAGTATCATCAGGGTTTTTTACCACCCAACCATGGATATTTTCATCGTGACTAATTGTCGCCCGAACAAATTCCAATGGAAGTAGTTGGGCCCTTCCCAGTAGTACACGAACATGATTTTCATTTTATTTCCATCCAAGACTTGGTTTAGAACCTGCAACCATCATATCCACTCATCCTAAAAACATCATTTCCTACTAGGTGACCTTCCTAGCTAGATGTTGCACTATTGGTCATAGTGATCGATGTATACTACCCATAGCATAGTACCACCTTATCCAACATCTTAAAAGTACAAGCACATACCCTGTGTAGTCAATGTCAACACCAAACATGTTCCATGAACCTCTTGGTCCAATAAAATGGATATCCCTATCTTGATGATATTAACTTTCTTTGGCATCACAAGGTATAGGTTTAGGTTCTACCTATCCTAGGGCTTCATTTTGACTAGTTTATTTCACATAATAGGTCCAAAGAGGAATGAAAAGGTTCTATCATTAAGACCCCAAAACCATGGTCCTTACTTAAGAAGTTTTAATCCTTAAGAGTAATTATGAAGTTCAAGGTTCTCAACATGGGAAGATCATAATAAAATTTTGATTAAGAAGACTCCAATCTCACTAGTTCATTCATATCAGAGACATGGATACATCCTCAACATAAGATAATTTTTGTTGGATATTGATAATGCATTGGGGAAATTATTGATATGTTTAATATGTTTAATCACTACGTTATTGAATGTGCACTCATACTGTTGTCATTTGTGGTTTGTCACCGATGTCAACATATGTTACTATGAAGAGTACAGGCTGCTAAATACAATGTATAGATGTTTTAGAACACGTGAAGATAGATGAGAGTACAGGATGCTACTGTGATCTTATATCTAAGATCACATCATGTAATGTTGCATATTGCGAGAGTTACATATGTTTTGGTGAAGACTAGATACTGGAAAGTAACAGTGGAAGCTGACAGTGTGAGTCTCTGTATTTTTGGCATATCTTAAAGAAGATATGGATTCAATATATACGAGCTGAAGAGATGAAAGACAAGGCACTAAAGGATGTTCGTTGATCAACATAGGGTACGAAATGATGGATGATGTCAATTGTGGTGTGTGACTTTGAGAATACTTATTTGGAGCTGACTTCAGAAGTGTAGTGTGCATGTTGTTTGGCAAATGTAAATTAAGGATGTTAGTCCTTAATTGTTGTAATGAAATAATTGTATACTTGTTTTAGGTACTGTGTGTATCTTAACAAGAGTTTAGGAAAATATTTATGCAATTAGGAAAGCCTAATTGGCTGATCCAACCTGACATATCTTTTTTCATAAATGACATATATCTCTAGAAGATTGGCGATTTTTTAAAAAAAACACATAAAAACATGCCCCTTCTTACCATTCTCAAAGGAAGCAATATAACATGAACACCACACAATAGATACATACAACTAAAAAAAGAAAAGAATGGAATACTAATATTTTTGAACAAAAGATTGCCCATGAATTTACATGCTCCTATATAGACATGTTAGGCAAATTTTTTTTGGCATGAGAATGTGAATATTTATGAAACCTAAGAGTTTAAATCTCTCTCAAGTTTGTATAGAGATGCACAAAAGAGATCAGAAATGCACAAATTTTTCCACATGAGTAGCAGAGTTGGCTTGGGTCTTGAGTGTGCTCCCCAATAGTCACGAGTTTGACTCCAAATCCTAGACTCTCTCGAGTTTGATCAACTTGGTACATCCCTAGGGGACTAGTCTTGCTCCATCTTGCCCCTTCCCGATCCTTACTTGGTAGTAAGTAAGTCCTATATGTGCATCATAATGCATACAAAATCTAGAAAAAAGAGATATTGATAGTGAAAAATAAATTAGTTACCTTTTTACTACATCCTTATTTATTAATAGTGGATAATATTAATAGATTATTTATTTATTTTTTAATTTGGTTTAATGGAAAAGTCTATGTTGTAGGCTCCTAAATAGTCTTGAGTTCAAATCTTCTTTAATAATTTTTTTAAAAAAAAGTTCTTGAAGAACTAATAAATAAATTGCTCAAACGCTTTAATGTGTTACTTGAATTATTAAATAAAAAATAATACAATGTAATATCTTACAATTGTCTTAGGAAAATCTTTGCTAATAAAGAATCCTAAAACAAAATATTTCTACACAAGATAGTGAAAGTAGAAAAATGTACCTAAGAAATACCTAAATCCTATTACACTTCTTGAACCTAGGTGTCTCATAGCCCATGGGTAAATGAGTAGAAATAATATGTGAAGTTAAATGGATAAATATATAATATGACCAATAAAAGGTTGAGGTGAAGTGTTGGTCATAGAGGTGAGTTGGCTCTACAATTGGCTAGCATTTTGCATAAGTTGGCTATTATATGATCAGCATCATGTTTAAAAGTGGTGGTGATTTATAAATATAATAATGTAAAAACATTTGAGCCAAGGGGCAAGGAGGTGCCAAAGGTGGTTCTAAATAAGTTGAAAGACAAACTAGTAAATGATTAGCTGTAACAACCAAACCCTTCTAAAATAATTAAAAATAAAATAACATAATATATATTTTTTATTAACAAACATGGAAATTGAAAATACCTTTCATTTATCTAGGAGAATGAAAATAACTATAGTTAACATTATATTACAGTTACTAACTGCATTTCACATGAAGCTAAAAATTAACCAACTTTCTCAATTAATTTCTAGGAAATAAATCATAATAAGAAATAAAATATTTCTTTAACATAAATAAATTAATGAAATCAAAACCTATACATGTTGTTCTTTTCAATCGTTCCTTACTGGAAATTTTTCCATCATGAGTGAAAGAGTATCATCAGGGGTTTTTTCCACCCAACCATGAATATTTTCATCGTGACTAACTGTCTCCTGTACAACTTCCAATGGAAGTAGTTGGGCCCTTCCCAGTAGTACACGAGCATGATTTTCATTTTATTTCTATCCATGACTTGGTGTAGAACCTGCAACCATCATATCCACTCATCCTAAAAACATCCTTTCCTACTAGGTGACCTTCCTAGCTAGATGTTGCACTACTGGTCATAGTGACTGATAAATACTACCCGTAGTATAGTACCACATTGGCCAACATCTTGAAAGTACAATCACATAACCTATACATAGTCAATGTCAACACCAAACTTGTTCCATGGACCTCTTGGTCCAATAAAATAGATATCCCTATCCCAATGACATTAACTTTCTTTGGCATCACAAGGTATATGTCTAGGTTCTACCTATCCTAGGGCTTCATTTTGATTGGTTTATTTCACATAATAGGTCCAAAGAGGCATGGAAAAGGTTCTATCATTAAGACCCCAAAACCCCGGTCCTTACTTAAGAAACTCAGTTGTAATCCTTAAGAGTAATTATGTAGTTCAAGGATCTCAACATGGGAAGATAATCATAAAATTTAGATTAAGAAGACTCCAATCTCATTGGTTCATTCAAATCAGATACATGGATACATCCTCAACATAAGATAATTTTTTCATATACTTTTCTTTAAGAAAATGATTACTATTCCTTTGATATGCATGCAGGTGTTACACGAGTTGACACAAATATGATATGTATGAGGAAAACTATAAAAATCCATCTAGATTAATCTATTAGCATGTTAAAAAGGTCTACTTAAAGAATGAGCTCAAACTCCATGTAGGTAAAACCAATGTCGTGGTATAGATGAGATTCTCTCTTATAAAGATCAAACATATTTTAAAGTAACATGCAAGTTTAATAAGAAATTACACAATGATTATAAAAAATAAATTAGAGTTGACATTCCCTTCCAAGTCTATGAATGCAACCTACATCTCAGTCATGAATTGATCAATGCACAAATGTTCCCAATGAACGCAAAAATTCCAAACAAATGACACAATGCACATACATGATATTACGACGTCACAACATAATCATTCCTAAATGCGATGCAGTTAAAAAATTAAGATTCTCTTCTCCAATCATGTTAGTCAAGCCAAAATATATTATATAAATAAGTTTCATGTTGGCCAAGGCAATAAAAAAATGCAAATAAGATCAATGTTGAAAGCATGCAAATCGAGGACCGAGATAAATAAGAGATAGACATTACATACATAGGTCCCATATAGTATAAACCCATCCAAATAAGATATAAGTATTAAGCATATGACCCAGGGATAAATTTGATACTTTGATTTATAAATTATATCCAGGCCTAAATTTGAAAGCATAATCCATCCTAGGAGAAAGACAAACCAAGAACATGGTACACATATTTAAATACATAGGTCCCATATAGCATGAAGCCATCTAAATAAGATATAAACATTAAGTATAAGACCCCAGCCTAAATCTAATACTTATACAATCAATAAATATAAAACAAAGACCTAAATATGAAAGCACAATCCATCCCAAGAGAAAGAAGGACCAAGAACACACTACACATCCCAAATCTAGATCTGAAATAAGCAGAACTACCAAAGATAATTCAAATATGTAGAAGTAAACTGCCAACTTGCTAGTTGTAACCAAACCTCCGCACATAATGAAGAGATCCACTTGCCACATCATAAGCCATGTCAACATGCTATGTCAAAATCCATTTCAACATGCTAGGTTAGAAATTGTTACAACATATTTATAGATAAAAAAATATGTAAAGAACTACAACACTAGATGACACAGTCTTCATAGCACCAAAGGAAACATTATTGATCACTAGAGAATGCCACATCTAAGATCAAAATCTAAGTCCAACTATGTGAGTAGAAAAAAAATTCAACCCTAGTTTCTAGTACAAAAAAAAACTCAAAAAAGTACAAATAATTGCAATTGTAAAATTGCTAATTGCTCTACAACACAATACCAATACAACAAAATAATAGACATCTAGACCATACAGACATTTGGAAATAAAAGTATAACTAAAAAGCATTGTAAAAACTCCATCTTCGCATGATCATAGGATACATGTCTTCCACTATCAAAAACCATACAAGATACAAACCTATCTTCCATTGTTCTAAAACCATATAGGATACATACCTATCTTCCACTACACTATCATTTACTTTTTTCTTCCACTACATTATAGGTTCAACAAAAAAATTGACATCACCAAGAATATAAAACTTCTAGACCACAAATATTGAGAGAACACAAACTCAAACTCCTCTAGAACACTATGTTTGACATCACTGTAGGTTCAACACACAAACCCACATCACCAAGAATAGAAAACTTCCAAACCACAAAGGTTGAGTGAACACAAACTCACAATCCTCTAAAGCTGTGTAGTTGACATCAATGACAATAGAAAATAATCATATATTTATAACACTTTCATTTTCTTTTTGATGACAACCGATTCCAAACAATAACAAATGCAAACTAACCCTTCCTGAACATTGGTGATAGAATCTTGAAGAGGAAAGACAATAATTGTTAGTGATGGAAGGAAATAAAAAATACATAATTTTGTAATATCATTTGAAACTAAACATAGAATTCCACCAATCTCTATGTCCTCAAAGAAATGTTTACAAGATTTGACCGATCCTTCATGGGATCAGTATTTTTCTTTCTTTTCATGACCCAATTCTTCACTTATAATCTATTTTCTACACTCTCTTGCATAGATTGTCATCCTCATTGATCAAATCTACAAGAATGACTCCTCCCAAAAGCTTATTTTTTGTGTTATGTATTTTCACCCCCTTCCTATCAATCACTATTTTTTTCACTTCTCCAAAAATGACCAACCAAAAAATTTGCTCCCCCCTCCATTATATTCTCTATGTTTTTTCTACCCTTACCGTTCCCTAACTCCCATAAATTCCTCCAATGGAGATATGAAAAAAGACATTGGTTGGTTAGTTAGACTCCACATGTCAATTGAGGAAAGAGGAAAAAATTAACTGACTCCACACACTACAAAAAGCCAAAAATGGAGGACAAAAAAAAAAGCAAATATTAAAAGAATAGAAAACATAGAGGAGCCAATGCTCCTGCATCATGTTCCTTAGGTGAGATGTTTGTGAGCATAGCACATGAAGGGAGGTAGGTAGTAGAACTACTCTTTCAAGCTTTCATCAACTTTCCAAATACACCCTGTACTTAGAAAAGACTACCTACAACAATTTATGTTCTCTATTTTCAAATTTTATTGCCATCTCAGATAATGGGTTTCTTTTTTTTTGTGTGTCTTCTTCCAATTGTTTTTTCTTCTCATCTCTTGTCTTCCCTCCTCCAAAGATGCTCCATGATTGTTTCCTCCTCTTGGATTGTTCTTCATAATTTTGAACTTGTTGTCTTATACTACCATGTTAGAATGGGGTAAGTGCACCAAGATGGTGTGCAAAAAGGGGAGTATAAGTGGCCACTTTTTTTTTTTGAAATTGAGTAAACTTGAACTTCAAAGAGAAATTAGATGGTCTTGCACTCAAAATCAGAAGATGTGTAAAGAATACTTGAATTATAGTACTTTGAATCTAGTCTCTAAACTACTAAAGTTTTTTAAAAATAGATAATATTAAGAGGGTCAAACCCTCCACACATGAAAAACTATTCCTGATTATTTTAGAAAAAAACATAACATAGTTGTTTCTGTGCAGTCAACAAAAGATATAGTTAAATTTAATATTTTGAAAAACTATTTGGTAGGATAGTAGGTAATAGTAAGATCTAGAAGTTGTGTATTTTTTCATAATTTTATTTTGAGTACTTTTTTCTTATAACTTTTTGAAGTGACCACATCCTAAAACTCTGGTACCTTTTCAAGCACTTGGCATAACTTGAATCAAAATAATTTTGAAAATACAATTTTCTTTTTTAAAAAGTCTATAGATTCAAGTGTACAACAATAATATGTAATTTGTTTTACAATCGATCAAGTAGATCAAAAGTTATTCAAAAATGGCTGACATATGTCTCTGAAGCTTGTCAAGACACTGGTAAAGACAATTAAATTTCACCATGTTAATGTTGTCCAAAAATTGAAAAAATTATATGGTTATAAAGAAGAGAAGACGTGTGAGATTATGGTGGTAATTTTATAGATACTCACTTGATCATTTGTAAACTTGATGATGACAAAGTCAAGAAATCATGTTGGAAGATGAAAAAATGTGTGTTAAGGGACAAAAATGGAGGGAAAATGGGCTTGCAAGACTTAGGGTCATTTTCCAACCCTCTTACCAAGCCAAAACCCATATGGCCTTTGATGTGCAAAATAACCTGCTCGGGTTTTGAAAAAGAAAAAGTACCATTCAAAGTTTAGATAACCCGTGTGGGTTATGTAGACCTAAAACCATCATTTTGAGTTTTACAAAACCCGCACGGGTCATGAAGACATACAAATGCATGCTTGTAAACTTAGCATTTACTACACAAATGTATAGAAATTGATGCAGGAGCATCCTGGGTGTAAGAGCAATCTTGCATCACCCAAAAATATTTCTGTTTTTATATTCAATAAGGGCTATTTTTGTGCAGAGCTGCTATTTATGGAAAGTTACTATTTTTGGTAATTTTTGTATGTGCTCAGAATGATCTGATTTCTTTCTTGGAGGTTCATTTTGGTCATATAAGTCTGCCAGTAAAGTTTCATTGCCAGATCAAGTGTATATTGGAAGATATTGAAGATTTTCGGTATTGGCAGCAGGGTACAGAAACTTTGAACTCAGTTTTGAAGGCTTTAGAGGCCCCGGATGAGGTCAAAAATTTGGGTGACGAGCGCTTGCGTGGGTCAAGCCTGTAGAGCGCTTCGTGGCATTTCCGAAATGGGGTTATAATAGCCGAGCGGGTCAACGGGTGATGACTTATGGTCTTCGGAAGTTGGGTCACCTGAAATGGCGAAAAATAATTTTCTTCAAAATTTCTGTTCGGGTTTCAAAGGTTATCTTGAGCCGACTATGATGTAATAAAATGTAAAATAAAATAATGCTAAGTTTGGTTGGCCTTATTGGCTAAAATTCTGGAACCTTCCCAGGCGGTGAAAAATTGCCTATATAAGGAAGGCTGTATTATTGTCTTAGGCAGTTCAGAATAGTTCTGGGTAGTAGATCTGGGTAATAGTTCGAGGCTTTGTCCTACAGAATATTGTAAGGAATGCCCATGTGGCTTTGCATATTGTAATTCTGAAAGTTTGCAATTCCACATTTGTGGAGATAATAAGAAGCCAATTTTCTATTCTTGCATATTATTGTTGTTGTTTCTCTATTTCTATTATGTGTTTGTGGTATTAAGGGGAGCACCCTTCATCAGAAATACACATATAATATATGTGTTTATGTATATATCTATGCATATCTATAGTTATATATACATATATTTATATAGATATATGTATATATGTTTGTATACATGCATGTCTCTCCTCGTTTCTTCTCTCTCATCTTCCTTCCTCCATCATCATCTCTGTCTATTTAGAGACCTAATTATCCTCTTTGAGCTCTCTCTCTCTCTCTCTCTCTCTCTCTCTCTCTCCCTCTCCCTCTCTATGAATTGTCAGGTGCTATAGGACCGTGTGCAAGCATACCATGTGTAGATTTGGACTCTCTGCTACGAGTATTTGTGGGTTTGAGTAAAGGACAATGACGATTGCCTTCAAATTTCACTTAAGGAGGTTTGATGACATGAGAAACTTTAGCCCTTGGTCACATGGTTTTTTAGCCCCTTATCTTTGGCCCATATTTTTTGGCAATTTTTTTGGGTGGAGATGCAAATTTTTTCACTGTAATTTTTTTTAAATTGGAGGGGGTATGTAATTTCGTAAACAAGAAAAATATATTTTCTCATAACTTTTGCTCAACAACTCGAAATCGAGTTATTTTTTTGTTTGCAAAAGTGCATATTTTTTCATCATGAATCCAATGAACACACACACACACACACACACAATCATTATAAAGTGTCATTTTCAATATTTTTCTGGGTTTGGTTGCAAAACACTTATTCTATAAAGTGCCAAAAATAAGGGGGAAAGATAATTATGGGGGTGTCGTGTACTTTCTATTTTTAATTTTGTTGGTTGAAAGTGATCATGTCTCTCACAAATAATCCCTTGCATTTGAGTATTTTGCATAATCCTCCTAATAAATACAAAATAAAATGTGGATATTGTGGAAATTATATGCATACAACAGAAGAATGTTGATTTCGTCAAATTGAGGAAATGCAATAAATTCTTCTTAATCATGGTATTGCCTTATCTGATTCTCTAACACATACATAAATAACATCCAATATTTTTTGACTATCTAGTGAGACACCATCACTTGTTGCTACATCTGAATCTATTGAGCTACAGAGTCTTTGCATCGGGTTTTTCTCTATTGTCATACCCAATCCATCATATTGGGATATATATCTATCAAATACAGCATTTTTGTTTGTAAAGTCCCTTCTTGCAGATTTGGATGACATTATTGAAGACATTTGTCTTCTATTTGGTGATGATTTTCATGAAGTTGCATCACCATTGCCTCTTTGGACATTGCTCGTACCTCACCTACATTAGATCATATTGTGACAGATTGTACAAATATTTATGAGTTGCGATATCCAACTAGCTATCTTCATATGTAGTAGTACTAGATTCACATCGGTGCATACATGACCATACATCCATGGTCCCTATTCCAGGATCTTTCATGGCACATGATCCATCACACATCAACATTGGCTTGGATATCTTTGATCATCATTTTAAGGTATTATTGACACCATTTCAGTCTTTGAGTTATGTGCAATATTCAAAGACATTCATCTTTCTTCCTACATATTCCTATCCGGAATGAGAAGTAATCTTGCACATATTTATGGCGTTGTTTCTTCCCAAGGGGAGGAATGTCGTTCTACATTTATGGATCATCTTTAGCATCTAGTGTCGAGCATTTACCAGCATTACATGGAGTTCATCACTTCATATCTTCTAAGGGGGTCATATAATATTCTCTACATTCTCTCCTATGGGGAGAATATATTGTACTTTGTAGTAGAAGTATTCCTTAGTAGTATGTGGGAGGTTACCAGGACTCCTCCATATATCACTCTTCTTCTTCTTCTTCTTCACTTGTACATGTCATTACATCTTATCTCTTTTTTGGAGGATTTTTTTTTTCCCACTAGGTTTTCTATTTTTCTTCTCCTTTTCTGAGAGATTTTATTGTACATGGGTACCTCACCAGAATAGTAGCCAAACCCATTTATTATCTTGTCCTCCTAAGTTATGCTTAAGGAGGGTTGTTAGTGTGTTTATTTTCTTACACTTAGGTTTATTAACCTAATTAGCCATCCATGGTCATTTGACACTTGTCTACACAAGTCGTCATCATTAAGGAGTCTACTAGAGGTGTCAATTTCATTTCGACACATCATCCTAGTTTCTTGGGCGGTTTTGCCACCACTCTAGATCTTTTCACCTCTCATGACTGAACTTGGTTGCACTTTCACATCTATATGTACTCACATCATTTTACTCTCATTTGTAGATTTGTACTTTATTTTATCTCTCTTACATCCTAAAATTTGACAATGATGATAGGAAATAAAAAATACATTTTTTTTTAAGTCACTTGAAACTAAACAAAATATTCCACCAATGCATCCGTCGTCACTTCAATTCATTACTCGATAAGAATGATGGTTACAATAATTCCTACATTATTCAAAGATGATTTTGAGACAAGTTATATCTTCGAAATTTCCTTAAATCATTTTAATCATTTTATGAATTGCACTAAATCAATGCTAGGAAAATAATTTTTTTCTTTTATTGAGGAATTCAAGAACAATAATAATTTCATTCCTGAAAAAGAACGATAATAATTTTGTAATGTTGGATGTGGGATTTTGTGTTGTGAGGCTGTAATGGACTTGCTCATTTTAATGAGAGAATGGTTTTAAAAATAGAGAACAGCAGGATGTAATGGGTCGGCTATTAAATGTCCTTCAAATAATACGGGAAAAGAACGTGACACTTTTGCCAGAATTAACTATGAATCGTGCAGAGAATATAACTGCTACGTCGGATAATGCGTCATTTGCATAATGTAATTTGGTTACCACTTTGTCAAATGGGATGCCAGTTCAATTTAGGAAAAAACAATTTTATAAAAATTAAAATGAGAAATAAATTTTATTTGATATTTCTTACTGTCAATTTAAATAAAATTTAGAAATTTATTAATTGGATATTACAAGATTCTTGATTGCATAGAGATTATAAAGTTCCTAAACAACCGAAAGACCTGTTGTAGATTTATATTTTAAATCTATTGTTTGCAGATTTGTGATATGTTTTATTCAAACAATCTTTCCTTAATCTTCATATTGATGAATATTTTTAGATTGTTTCACTTTAATTTATTGAATTTATTTAGTCAATTTAAATAAAAAAGTTACAGTAAAATCTAAACAAAGATTTTCAAGCCCAGTGCACATTGTATCAATAAAATTCAAGTTCAGTATGCATTAAATTTTTTAAATAATTAAAATACAAGAAATCAGTAAACAACTCTTCAGATCTCATTTATTACCCTTTTACTTAAATAATATCACACATGCACAACCTTCAAACTTTCTCTATCTTTGATGCTACAAGCACAAGCACTGTATTTGATTTTTACAAGATTATGCCAGGTGGTGGTGGAGGAATTGGGCGAACATAAGAGACAGGTCCATTAGGCTTAGGAGGAGGTGGAACTAGAGCTCGTCTTCTTAGTCTTCTCATTTCCACACCATTTGTTGAATGGTCCACAATTTTTCCAGCAAAATCACCTGTATTGGACAATATTCCCATTGATGAAGTTCCCTTATCAACACCTGCAATGAAAACATGATGTTAAACATTATCATACTTTCTGTAATCTAAAATATTGATTCAAAAATTAACTCACAAAAGAAACATTTATTATCATACTATGTATTAAAGACAATTACTATTATTATCATACTATGTATTAAAGACAATTACTAGTTTTAATTAACTGACCAAGATTAGAACCAGGAATTCTTGTTTTAGGTTATTCTGTCAATACCATCTTAACCCATACTTATTTGATAGAAAGGCTTAAGTAACAGCCAATACTTATTTGATCCAAAACTTGAAGGAAAAAATGACAGAATCAAATCAGAAAAAAAATGCGTGTTATTATTTCCACTCTACTTGTTTTGCTGCCAAGCATATGAATAGAAATGCAATTAAAATACCTGACAGTGTTCCCATAGACTTGGTGGAGAAGAAGATCAGAACAAACAGAAACAAAGCACGCCATGATACACCACAAGACTCCATTCGCTTCAATATTTTTAAACCCACAAATTTCCTCAACTCCTGAATTCTGAACTGGGTTGTTCACTTGCTATAAATCTATGGAAATTGAGTTTAGGGAGATATAGGGTTGGTGAAGTTTGACCTCACTAATATATTTTTCTAGGTTGAATTCAACGTTACGCAACCTAAAGATTCGATCTCGGCGGTGAAAAGTGACACTAAAAGTAGGTGAATGTATGATTGGTGAGTGAAGAATCATCGAGATACAATGAATCAGCATGAATGGCGGCATGATGAATAATAAAGCACAAGTCATAACTATTTCGTGGAGGCTTCCTTTTGCCTCTGACATCAAAGTCGTACGTTGAAAGTCATTCTCAAATTTCATCTCAAAAGGGAGAAAATGCAATGCAACAATGATGATTCTTTTTAAGACTGCTAAAAATGGTTTTGAAACACATTAGAGCACGTCCCCTCCTTGTTAGCATACTCAAAAC
>BSBK01009990.1:307500-357500 GCA_027943335.1 Chamaecyparis obtusa | reverse complement strand
CTCCATAATTATCATTTGCATGAGTTATTGTTATGTTTTATATGGTAATTGTGAAGCTGACTAGAAGGCTGATTTTGTATAAGTATAGATTACTTTTGTGAAAGCGAGATATGGTTATGATTATGCTGATAGAGTAAGTTTTTGAATGTAAGAGCAGAGATTAGATGCGAGATCAGCAAGAGGCCGAGCTATAACTGGAACTATCTAAGCAAGATAAGTTCTTGTATTGGTCCCCTTTTGAGAACTCTTTTGAGACAAGTATTGATTGTAAGAGTGGTGTGCTCACCACCTTTAACTAGGTGTTTTGTACACCCCTAACAGGGTTTTGTATTCCTCTAACAAGAAATGTACTATGTAACAATCAACTCCTAACAGGGCTAGATCTCCTAACAGGGATATTATATTTTAGTGCATATTTGTGGGTACCATCCCCATCGGGGTTTTCCCTTTGGCCAGGGTTTCCTCGAGAACAAATCATGGTGTAATGAGTAATGTGTTATGCTTATATGTTCTTTTCATTTCTACGTTAATTTGGATTATTTATAATTGTTTAAAGTTAAAAAGATCAAATTTATCTAATAGTGATTCACCCCCCCTCTCAGTATTACCTAATCCTAACATAAGGACACCATAGGACTCATTAATGTGTCCTACAACCCCTTATTACACATTAGGACCCCTTAGGATCCATTATGTATGATAAGGGGTCCTAAGGGATTGTAGGAAACATTAATGGATTATAGGACCATTTATGACCCCTTATGACCCTTTAATGTGTCCTAAGACCATTTACGACCTCTTAGGACTCTTTAATGGGTCCTTAGAAGCCTTTAGTAGACATTAGGACCCCTTAGCACCTACTTTGAATCATAAGGGATCCTAAGGGGTTGTAGGACCCATTAATGAGTCCTAAAACACTTTACGACCCCTTAGGACTCATTAATGGATCCTATGACCCCTTAGAGACCCTTAGTCTATATTAGGAACCATTAGGACCCATTAGAAGACATTAACCATTTTAGGATACACTAACGGGTCTTAAGGGTTCCTAAGTGGTCATAATGTATCATAAGGGGTCCTAAAGGGACCTAAGTGGTCGTAGGAACCCTTGGGACCCATTAGGACCCTTTCAGACACATTAAAGCCCTTTAGGAAACATTATTATACCTTAGGACCCATTAGAACATATTAACCATCGTACAATACACTAATGGGTCTGAAGTGGTCCTAATGCATAATAAGGGGTCATAATGGATTCTAAGTGGTCCTAAGACCCCTTAGAATGCATTAATTATCATATGATACACTAATGGGTCCTAAGTGGTCCTAATGTATCATAAGGGGTCATAATGGGTCCTAAGTGGTCCTAAGTGGTCCTAAGACCCCTTATGACCCATTAGGAACCCTTATAATACATTAGGACCCATTAAGACACATTAGGACCCGTTAGGATCCCTTAGACCACAATAACTATCAAACCATAGACTAAAGGGTCTTAATGGTTCTAGGGACCATTAATGGGTCCTATGGCTTGTTAGGACTCCTTAGGACCCTTAGGATACACAATGGATCCTAATGTATCAAAAGGGGTCATAATGGGTACTAAGTGGTCCTAGGACTGCTTAGGATACATTAGGACTCATTAGGATCCAATAGAACACATTAGGACCCATTAACCCTTAGAACACATTAACCATCGTATGGAACATTAATGGGTCCTAAGTGGTCATAATGTATCATAAGGGGTCATAATGGGTCCTAAGTGGTCCTAACACCCCTTAGGGCCCATTAAGACTCCTTAGGACCCCTTAGGACCCATTACGACCCTTTTGATACATAATGGGTCCTAATGGGTCCTAATATGTAATAAGTATCCTAAGGGGTCCTAATCGGGTCCTAATTGGTCCTAAGTGGTCCTAGGACCCCTTATTACCCATTATGACACATTAGAACCCATTAGGACACATTAGGTCCCATTAGAGTACATTAGGACCCATTAGGACCCCTTATAATACATTAACCATTGTACAACATGTTGGTGTTTGAAAATGCTTACGCCACCTAGGGCTACCAATATGCCTTGAGACTAATGTTAGGAGTGGTTAGTTCCAAGTATGGGAGCTCTGCAAGGCAACTGGACCAACTATAGGGACAAGACTGCCCTCTACACTTCTGGCTCTGCAAAACCAAGGTGGGTAAACCTAATCCAGATAAAACTCAACTCGCTACACACCTTAAACTTCTGGATTCATAAAGCAGATCATAGTAAAGGATTGCTAAATACTAACCAGGTATTCATTGAATCAACTCTACTATGCAGGGTATTATTACTACCAACCAAACAACAGATTGAAACTTGAAAAGGTATTGCTATTCAAAGATGCAGGAAATAGCCAAAAACCATCAAGCATTGGACTCAACTAAATATACTAGTCCTTGATCAGTGCCATTATCCATTGGGCAGCACTCAAAACAAATATAGAACATGAACCAACTATTGTCAAAGATTCAAAGCCATAAATACAACTGTTCTATCCCATCCACTACTTATAAGATCCTTCTGTAGACAAATCTAATGAATCTATGCCATATCCAAAGTATTTTTCACTTGATCCTAGATCAAGAACTAAAGACTAGAACATATGCAAAGGTAACCCAATGCAATGGACTAGAAAATCCAAAACTCATAAGACTGACACCAAGGAGAGACTTGAAAGCTTGAAACAATTCTATTAAGTATGATGAATCATGTACATGTCTATACCAGAAATGAGACAACCACTTCAATAACCTACAAAAGATACAGAGAAATTCTATTCAGCCTCCTACAATGCGATAGAGTTTACTACTTCCCACAGGAACTGAAAGATTTTTAGAACCCCTTCAAAATGAGACAACTTGCAACTTATACCACTAGTCACCTTGGGATCCTAAATAGGATGCATCAAGCTTCAGGTGACTAGGGTTAGGGTCTCAACTACCCAACCAACCAAAAAATACCTCAAATTTACTATAGGGGAAGAAAAATAGGCAACCTAGAGAGAAAAGATCTCAGACAAATCTGCAATGATAAAATCTGCGAGCTCAGTACAGGACACCAAGGAATTGCCATGAAAATCAGTCAAATCGGCCACCTGCAAACAAACCTCGAGCACAAAACCACACCCCTCCAAGTACAAAATCATCATGCAATCGATCACAGGGACCCTGGATCACATTGCAACAACCATCGCCACCAAACCAGTTGAAAACCACCGCTAAAACCATAAATCCTGGTACTACCTATCGTGAAAACCCCTCAGAGAATTTTGAATTTGAAGTCAAATGGTCATGTCATTTCGCGGGCTACACCTCTTAACTATTTATCTTTAGCCGTGAAGTCACGCGATCATCTACTTAATAGCCACAAAAATCCCAGTTTATAATTATGCTTGGTCGCATGATTGCAAGACACCTTGCTCACCTTTGCGATCATGTGACCGCAATCTCCTAACCACGTAGTTGCGATCACAAACCCTCCTTTGAGAAGTCCTCGGTCACAATACCAGTAAGCAGCCAACCAGAAACTAACACCTCAGCAACACTAGCATCATGGACCCATCCTAGAACTCCACAATGGTGACATCTTAATGGTTGTCACATGATCGCATAGCTAGGAAAAGGGCTATGCGAACATGCAACACACCTCTTCTATAAAACTGCCGCTATTGCAAACACAAAGTTTTTGTCGCATGATCGCATAGCATGAAAATGGCTCATGCGAACATGCAACAAACAAACACTCACCACCGCTACCCGCCATGCCGACCAATGAAAATCATGCACATCAACATCTCCATAGCACGTCGGACCCACTAAAAACAAGCCCCTTTAATCGGATGATCGACGCATGATCTCAGGGCAGAAGAATATTCCTTGAGATCATGTGCTAGCCGTAGATCTTGATACACGCTGGCCATTCTGCAAACTCATCTAAAAATGGCCCCACTGAGAAAAACCAGGTCACCGCTGCAGCCAATGAGAAATAGCCACATCGCAACAAATCTGACAACCGAACCCACCGCATCGTCAGCCTTTTGAATGCTGGAAGATCGGATGGTTGTCACATGATCACAAGGGGAAAGAATATTCCTTGCGATCATGCGACAACCGTAGGATTAAAAGGCATCTAACAACCAGGTCCACATTAACCTTCTTTATTTAACCCCGGCAAGCACCAACTCACAACCATCTGGAGATTGCGCGACTAAGGCAATTTCCCAGTCGCAAGACAATTTGCTTAACCACGGCCATATTCTAAGAACACATGACTAAATCCTTCTCCAAGTTGCAGGATGATTTCTTAACTCTGGGTTTCATCTAGAGATTCAATGACTGAACATCATGAAGAACTGGGCCCCACCAATCACAACAACGCACTTAAGGAATATCGATGCCAGAGATTTAGCTGTGAAGAAGCGAACGACCGAAAACAACCAAGGTTTTTGATGCCAGAAGATAAGTGTGCAAATGTGGAAAGGCACAAGGCCAAAAACAACTAGGGTATTCATGCAGAAAACATCATAGGTTTTTGACATTTAGGCAGATTCTGAAACTATTTTCTGCAGACCTTAGAACTTAAATATCTCCTTGGGTTTTGCGATTTAGGAGATACAATCTGGACTGGAGGAAGGTGACAACATGAAATACCTATGGCTAAGGGTGCACACCATAAAACCTCATGGATTTTCATTGCAAGTTAAAACTGTGACTACAGGCCTGGCAGAACAACTTTTAAAATTTGCAGGGAAGAGGCCATTTTCATAGGATTTTTGCATTGACAAGAAAATGGACCAACACAACACACTAATGGGTCCTAAGAGGTCCTAGGATCCCTTAAGACCCATTAAAACCCCTTAGGACCCATTACAACCCTTATGATATATAATGGGTTGTAAGGGGTCCTAATGCATAATAAGTGTCCTATAAGGTCCTAATTGGGTCCTAATTGATTTTAAATTGTCTCATGACCCATTAGCACTCCTTATAATGTATTAACTATCATACAAACCACTAATGGGTCCTAAGTGGTCCTAATGTATCATAAGGGGTCATAATGGGACCTAAGTGGTCCTAGGACCCCTTAGGGCCCATTAAGACACATTAGGACCCATTAGGATCCCTTAGAACACCATAATTATCAAATACAAACTAATAGGTCCTAAATGGTCTTAGGACTCATTAAGGGGTCTTATGACCCCTGAAGACAATGTAGGACCCTTAGAATATGTAATGAGTCCTAATGTATCATAAGGGGTCATAATGGATCCTAAGTAGTCTTAGGATCCCTTGGGACACATTAGGACTCATTAGGAGCCCTTAGGATCAATTAGGACCCATTATGAACCCTTAGGACCCATTAGTGTGCCATATCATGGTTAATGTGTTCTAAGGCGTCCTAATGGTCCTAATGGGTCCGAAGGGATCATAATGGGTCCTAATGGATCCTAAGGGGTCCTAAAGTGTAATAAGTGTCTTGATGGGTCCCAATTGGGTCCTAATTGGTTCTAAGATGTCCTAGGACCCCTTAGGACCCATTAGGATGTGCTAGAATCCATTAGGACCCCTTAGATTGCATTAACTATCATACACCACTCTAATGGGTTCTAAGTGGTCCTAATGTATCATAAGGGATCATAATGGGTCCCGAGTGGTCATAAGACTCCTTAAGATCCTTTAGGACACATTAGGACCATAAATAACACATTAGGGCCCATTAGGAGACATTAAGACCTATTAAGACATATTAGGACATATTAGGACCCATTACAGCTCATTAGGACCCATTACGACACATTAGGACCCTTTTTTTTTGATAAAATATATGCTTGATATGTTTGATAGATTACATTAAATTCTATAGAGTTATGTTTTACATCTTATTTTCAAGAAAATATGGTTGATGAATTATGATCATTATTTTTTTGATAGATTAGAAATTAAAATATTTAGAAATATATTAAATCGTATATAAATTAAATTATTTTTAGTTGCTTAAATGTTTCAATTTTATATATGTACATATATAATTTAATTTAAGCTTAAAATAAATATTTAATATAGGTTAATTTATATACATGATTATAGATGAGTTTCACTTTAATTAGTTAATCTTCCCCCAGGACCTGTGCCTCCACCCTACCCCCACCCCCACCCCCACCCCCACCCTATCTCCTCGATGACTTCAAAATAAATGGGAGTATGCTCTTAACTAGAGAGTAGAAGAGGCCTCTAATGAATATCCATCATCATGAGATATCCATGTAAAGACAAAAATAAATCCTCCCTTTTTTGGTATTTTCAGATATATAAAATCAGATAGGACACTGCTGTCACACAAAGATGAAAACTAGATGCTAATTCTAAATTGCAGGAAAAGAAATATGCTAACAGAATAGAAAGAAATAGAACAGAGTAAACGACGTCTCAAAGAACACCTATTGAATGATGAATTTCCAAACAAATTTGAACATCAACAACCGACCCATTCTATTCACTCCATTTTCTTCATTCCTCCATTAACAGAGCAAAACCTAAATCTAAATGAAAAACAACATTAATTCAAATTCAAATCATACTCAATTATCAAAGAAAAAGGGGGAATTCAAACCAAAACTGTCAATCCTTGCATGAGTGTCAAAATAGATTATATAGTCCCTTTGTCTCCCTGAGACAGTTGTATGAAACTTCCTTTTCAACTTCTAGTTAAAATCATAACAGAAAATCAAGTCTATGAACAGGCCGAGATAAATATAGAAATGTAACATGAAAGATGTCAAGGTGTTGGAGTATTTTACTCCACTTTCTATAGTTGTTTCCATTTCTTCTTCCTTTTAATTACTTTTGGAAAATCCAATGACAGCCTCAGACATTTTCTGGAACAATGGAAATTGAATGAATGACAACATAAATAGGTAAGTAAAGTACATGCTTTCAACTTTGACATTGAGTATGTAAAAGGAAAAAATAATGTAGTGGATGACGCTTTGTCAAGAAAGTCGACCATATGTTCCTTATCTTGGATATCAGCAGATTGGAGGGCACATATATTGGTCAAATATTCCAAGAACACTTTCACATTCCAACTTCTCGAAAAAGAAGTATAGGATGATAGGTATAAGGTGGTTGATGATATTATTTTCTAAAAAGGTAGAATTTATCTGGTACCTGAATCCAAATTAAAGGAGAAAATCTTGAAAGAGATGCATGAATCACCTCTAGCTAAGCATTAAGGATATGTGAAGACCTACAGACAGACTAGGGAAAGGTTTTCATGGAAGGGCCTAAAGAATGATATATTATAGTACATTCAAAAATTCTCTATCTGTCAACAAAATACATTCAAACACAGTCTGTCGGTGGGTCTACTTAACCATTACTAATTTCAGAGAAAAAGTGGGATATCATCTCAATGGATTTTATCTCCGGACTCCCAAAGATGTAGGGGAAGGACTGCATCTTTGTGGTGGTTGATAGATTAACCAAGTATGTGCATTTCTTTGTTGTTTCAATAGAGTTTTCGGCCTCAAAGGTGGAAAACTTATTCTTTCGGGAGGTATTCCACTTGCATGGACTCCCTTGAAACATAGTCAGCGACAAAGATAGTTGCTTCCTCAGTAATTTATGGAAGGAATTATTTCGACTACAAGGAACAGAGTTTTCACCAAGCACCAGTTAACACCCCCAAATCAACAGACAAACAAAGATTATGAACAAATAGCTGGAAGGCTACCTCAAAAACTATGTTTCTGTATAATAGAGGGCATGGGTCAAATGGCTACATTTGCAAGAGTACTATTACAATACCACCTACCACATGTCCATTGGAATGGAACCTTTCAAAGCTTTGTACAGGTATGAACCTCCTATATTTGTGGACTTGGCTTTGGGTGATAGTCACATGCCGAAGGCCAAAGACTGGCTGCATGAAGGAATATATATTTTAAGATCCCTAAAGGAAAATCTTTAATGGGCTCAGAATCAATAGAAAATGTATGCTGAAAAGCACCGAATCGAGAGGAGTTTTGAAGTTGGGGATTTTGTATACCTCTGACTTCAACTGTACAGACAGTCCTCTCTAAAGGCTTCTGGGAAGGAGAAGCTGAGGCCATGCTTCTACGGACCCTATCCTGTGACTAGGAGAGTGGGTGAGGTTGCATACGAATTAGACCTACATGAGGGAAGTCAAATCCACAACATCTTCCATATTTCTTTCCTAAAGAAAGTCGTGGATCCAAAATTCATGGTCTCCACATACTTGCCACCCCTCGACGACGAAGGGAAATTAGTATTGGAACCAAAAAAATCATTGATAATTAGGAGAAAAGATTGAGGACATGCACGGTCAAGGAATTTCTTGTGCACTAGAAGGATCTTCCCCTTGAAGACACCGCCTGGAAAGGTGAAGAGATTCTAGAGCACCCTAGCCTAAGATTTCTTGAGGATAAGCAATTATTGGGATGGGAGGAGTGTAATGACCCCATCATTAAATGAATAATAAAAAATATTATATTTGGGCCACGATCGATTTAGTTTATCTTAGGCCCACATTTTATTTGTTGGCGTAGGTGTAGTTTTTGCCATCGGCTCTATTTGTGCACCCTCAGGAGTTTTCCCTACAGGTATTTATGCCCGGCATGTAGGATGTATTTTTCATGTTGAGATTTGATATTTTATTTGTATTTGTGAATTCCTATTGGGATTCTATTGGCTGCCATTTCAGAGGTGAAAGATCCTCCCTATTCGGTATTCACAGTTTCAGTGGGATTTAACCCTCACCCTATTCTATTTTATCTATCTTGTCAGATTTGGGAAATCCGGGGCTCCATCAATAATATCAATAAGGTTTCTTCTGGAAAATATATTGGATTGCGTATTGTTCTCTGTCTATCATATTTAATTATCAGCAAAAGGGACATCATACAAATGTCTACAAGCATCTTAAACCACCGTACATCGTTCACCCATTTTTACTACCCCCTACTATCTATACGGCCTCCTACACCATACCCTATAGCCTCCACCACTTCATACGACCTTTTGCCCTGCTCACACCGTACGATCTCCACCTCTTTTGGTATGGACTTCTTGGTCACACCATACGACTTCTGTCTTGTCATACAGACTATTCCGTACCACTTGCGGTGCATGTTTTCTTTTATCGTATGACATGGTCTTACCATATGACCTGCAGTGCATGCTCTCAACCACCGCACAGTATGTTATCGTATGGTCTGTTGCATTCTCTGCATGCTCTGCTGGGATACACCATACCAACTTCTGTTGCCATACACTTTGATGTGTCCTCTATACATTTTCATCTAGATTGTTGCACAGCTCCACTCAATCCATACCAGAGACAGAGAAGTCATCCAAAGGAGGGTTTCCAGTCACGTGGTGATTGGGAACATTACGCATAACTTGCATCAAAATGATTGAAAATATAATTATTTTTTTTAAAATGTATAGATTCAAGTGCACAACAATAATATGTAATTTTATAAAAAATTTGATCAAGAAGATCAAAAGTTATTAAGAAAATGGTACACATGTCTCTGAGAACTATGGAGACACTAGTAAAGAAAATTAAACTTTAATATGTTAATGTTGTCCAAAAATAGAAAAAAATTATATGGTTAGAAATCTTAGAAGACATGTGATATTATGGTGATAATTTCATAAATATCTAATTGATGATGTGTAAACCTAATGACGAGGAAGTTGAGAAACCAATTTGGAAGAACAAAGACATGAAAAAGGAGAGAAATGGAGGGAAATGAA
This sequence comes from Chamaecyparis obtusa, assembly GCA_027943335.1. Lineage (NCBI taxonomy): Eukaryota > Viridiplantae > Streptophyta > Pinopsida > Cupressales > Cupressaceae > Chamaecyparis > Chamaecyparis obtusa. The sequence continues at coordinate 347,681 of BSBK01009990.1, read as the reverse complement.
GCTCCCAAGCCTTAGCATCATTATTCAAGCCTATTACCTAGGCATAACATGATCGGGTTTTGAACTATTTAAAAATTTGATTGGGTTTTGTAAAACTTTTGTTATATGTTTTTAATTCTACAAAACCCAATCAGGTTTTTTAAAACTAAAAACCTGATCAGATTTTGTAGAATTAAAAATATATATGTTGACATATGCATGTAAACTTAATATGTACGACACATATGCATATAGTTACATATATGTGTGTGTGTGTGTGTGCACGCACGTGCACATGCCTATGTGTGCATGCATGTCTCTCTCTCTCTCCATGCCCTAATTATCCTCTTTCTCTCTCTACCTAATGCGAGGAAGGTTTTTGATATCAAAGAAGTGCAAAACTAATGCTAGATTAAAACTAGGACTAATCAGGCACTTGGATGCTAAGTATAGTTTAGAGTTTTGTATTATCCAATGTGTATCAAGGTGTATACAACCTTTGTATGAGAAGCATGATTTGATTTGTATATATACTCCTAACACAGTCTATCCTCTAACAAGGACATGTACTATGTAATACTCTGCTCCTAACATAGCAAGATCTCTTAACAGAGATATTATATTTTAGTATAGTTATTGTGGGTTTCATCCCCACCGGGGTTTTCCCTTTACAGGGTTTCCTCAAAAATAAATAATGATGTCATGAGCTATGTACTTTATGAACATGTTATTCTAATTTCAATTATTGTATGGTTAAGCTTAAATCTATTTGGAAATATTAAAAGTATTGTAATACTGATTCACCCCCCTTTCGATATTACTTAATCCTAACAATTAGTATCAGAGCTTGAGGCCCTTGGAGAGAAAACATAATAGCTTAAGGGAGATCTAGATGGATTCAAGTAATTTGGAGGAAAATTTTGAGGTAGCACTTGAAGACCTTGATAAGACAAAAGTTGATAATGTTGAACTAAAATTCAAACTCAGAAGAGTTGAAAGTTACATCAAAAGGCTTAAGGAGCAGCTTTAACTTTCTAGGAACCAAAAGAAAGAACTTGTGGAAAAGATACAGGAGGAATCTGAAAATGATTCGATCAATTAGCTTGAATAAGAAAAGGAAGCATTAAAAGAGGAACACAAAACCACTACTACTCAGATGACTAAAGAAATTCATCAACTAAAAGATGAAAAAAGAAAACTTGAAGAGACCTTGAAGAATGCAAATGTTTAGATGGGAAAAATGCAATTTGAACTTAATGATGTTAAAGTCAAGTATCAAGAATTAGAAAAATATAATCACATCATTAAAGGAGAACTTATTGAGGAAAAGAATCACATTGAGAGACTTTATGCGTAACAAGATTGAAGAATAGCTTGAACAAAAAAATCCTAAAGGTGACATGACTAGAGTTAGTTTTGATGAAGTTGAATGCTCTAAATTCCAAAAAATAAAATTTGAAGGCGAAACAAATAAAGAACCTAATCAAAATGAAGAACCTAGAGGAAAGAACAGATCCTTTAGAGGAAGATGCTTTGAATGCAACAAAAGTGGTCACATGAAGAAGGATTGCAGAGGTAAGACTCCTTATAGGTTCTTTTTTGGCTATTATTTTAATTGTTATGCATATGGACACAAGAAGGCAGAATGTAGAAAATCTAATCAATCTCAACATAAGCAAGGTTACACCAAACAAGAAAGAATAGAAAATATCACTTGTTTCAAATGAAACAACTTTGGATACATAGAAAATAATTACAGATAGCAGGTTAATTAGAACAGATCTTCATTTACATGCTACAAGTGCAATAATCTAGGACACATCGCAAAATTATGCAGATACAATAGACTAGCAAACAACAAGAAACCTCCTATAGCATTGAAGAAGAATATTGGTAATGCTGGGAAGAGTATGGTTGTGTATATGGATGAGTTCAATTAGATGTTCAAGAAGGAAGGAAAAAAGGAATGTGAAAAAGTGTGGAAGGCAAAGGAAAAAAGTGAAACTAAGGATCAAGGGGAGTCAGTTGATACTACTGGGTCCTCGCCTAATGCTAATTTTGCCACATCAACCTAAATGGCCTAGCATGGCCTTAGGGGGAGCTTTGGAGAATCACAACATTAATCCATCCAACCCCTAGTGTGAAGAATAAGATTATGCGAGCATACATATAGACATTTTAATGTATCCGATATCTATATCTATGATCGCATGGTTATACATGCTATATTGAGTGATTGCCAAAAATATGGATGACTGGAGCTTAGAAGACTTATAGATTCATTGAGAAATGTGTCAATTTGTGCACTGCAATGTATAAAATCATTTTCTTAAACATTTTTTTATCACCATTCAGACTGAACTAAAGGAGACCAGAGGAGCAAGCAAAAAGCTAGAGCATTTCAGTGATCGTTGAGTTTGCATACCCTAATTCATCGAGTAAAAGGTATTTTGATCTTCCGCGGGATTTGTTTACTATGGATATTCCATTGATCTTTGATGTTAGTGAGAGGCTGAGGTAAAATTTTAAGAAACACCCTTACAAATCCACAGAGGATGATCTTGAAGGCACATGTTTGCAAACCCCATATAGTGTGCTTCATGTGGAGTATATTAGGGCATACATAGATTGCAAGTATGAGACATTGGGGGAGTTTGAAATCTTCAGGGAAATGAAAGACACAATAAAGGATGATGGAACTTGGAAGGATGAATTCTCTCATTTGCAAAACCTTAGCATTATGCCAATGACATAACTCTATGAATTCAATGAAGAAGAATGGATCAAGATCGTTCTTAGCAGAGTCCATGACTAGTTTCTATGGCTAGGAGAATCCTGTTAAGATTTACAACAAGTTGGTTCATGATGTGATTGGATTGAATAATACTGGCATTATATCTACTACGGATAAGAACACGAAGAAGCAAGTAGAAACCCTAACACATTCTAAGTGGGATAAGAGGGAAATGATAATTGGTGACATCTTTCAGCAAGATGTAAGGTTGATTTCAATGATTTTGGGATATAAACTTTAGTATTGCCGTCAACCTAATTCTATTTCTAAGGGTGTGATAATGATGACATATAAGATGGTGAAAGAAAATGTGCAATACAATTTGTGTAAAGTACTCGAAGCACAATTCTTGGAGAACGTGAGACAAATTAAGCAACATAAGTCAAAATCATTCAAATTTGGGTCCCTCATCTTGCACATCTTTTTCCATATAGTGCACAAGTTCCCTGGTATGCATCCTAATGCATATAATAATAACCCCATAGAGGCACAAATTAGTAAGTATTACAAAATGTAGGACAAGAAATGGGTAGATGGAGAACTCTTTGGGATGTTTAAGGTATTCCAAAGGGAAATGAAGGAAAGAAAGATGATCCTTGATGAAATTATAGAGAAATAAAAAGACACAATCTACTTCATAGTAGAAACTGACTATGTATGCTTCGAAGTAGTCACTCCCAAAATAAAATGGTTCTATTGTATGGGATATGAGGTGAGTGTATAAATTATTACTATTTAGGTTGAGAACATCCTATCCAATGATGATGACTCCAATGAGGAAAGATGGGTGATGTAGAGGGCATCAATGGTACTTCTCCAAATCTACATATTACCCTTTCTTCTTTACAAACATTTACTCAAGGCTCTAAATCCTTTAATATTCTGACACCAACATTATTCACCATAATATAGTAATATGATATATAACATCGAATAAGTATTATACTCCCTGAACAATCACTGTATTAGATCTCACCAGTAAAAAATTTACCTCCACTGTTCATCATACCTTACGGGCCTTCTATGGACGGAGATTGAATTCACCACCTGTGGGTTTATTTCCACATGAGCATGCACATATGAACAAACACACCACCTTTTTCCATTACCGAATGTCGAGTTGCATATTGGGCAATATGCGATGCTGCTTTAAGAGTGAAATTCACGTTCACCACCTCTACTCAAGATCTTCCACCATGATTGTCGAAACATTATCTCTTGTTTACTTCACGAGCATAAACAATGACTTCCAGATAACTTGGTTCGAAACCAATATGAGCTTCCTGTAATGGTCCTTGAAAAACCATTACAAACCGTTGTAGACTTAAAGACTTTCATGCCTTAATAGTTGGGATACTAAACATAACAATATTTATTTGCCATTCAAGAATGATCTTCAATATCATTCGGCTATTCCAAACACAAATAAATTTACACATAGTTCTTCTATTCATCGCCCCATATCATTACTCGACACCACCTTGAACCTGTGTGAAGGTTCTTGGAAACCATTACAAATTTAAATCCAGGATGTTGAAAGTCAGGTTTTTTTTTATAAACACTTTGCTAAATACAAAGAATGTTAACATCCCAAATTGGGACTGACATGGAAAACTGAAAATAAACAAGACTCATCATTTAACCCTGAAACATAGAAACATGACTGAATCAAACCATAAGATGAGACCGATCTTCCTAAGATATAAAGAAACTGATGCATGAAAGCTGAACATGCCATGAATCTATTTTGTTAAAATATATTTCATTAAAATCTGGGAATAGATACTTTTGATGGCTCTCTGGCTGGAGGCCAGAGAACCCAAATCTTTCCTCTATTCACCGTAACCTCTATCCCTTGTCGACTATTTTTTCTATTACATTTTGGCCCATTTTATAATTCTCTTGAGCGGTTACAAAGATTCTTCACATTCTAGATTGGCTACATATATCACATAATGTCTTTTTCTCGAATACATTACAATGTAAGTTAACAAATTTATCCTTTCTTAACATGATCTCATGAACTTTAAAAATAACTTAATAAATAACCCATGACTTAAATCATATAGAATTCGAAAGTGGAGGTGCCCTTGCACCATACTCCCGAGCTTTAAAATTTTCCATGTCCCATGGAAATGTTGTGGTGAGAATCTGCAAATGAATCCTTGGCCTCTTTGTCTTCATCACTACATCGATGCCTCCGCTACTTCCGCTTTTGCTGTCAAATGACTCCCATCAATGGAGTTTATACTGCTACCTCAATTGTGCTTCTTCCATTGCACAATCCACTCCTTCATGCTGCATCAACACCACAACATTTGTCCCTCACCTAGGAGTCCCTCATGCCTCTCTCCCCAGTCTCTTCATGAAACACAAGACCATCTCCTCTGGTTCCTTAGTAGACCTTCCTGTCCACCTCCTACAGCTGAGTGAACCGGCACCAAATATGAAACCATAAAACTTCACAATAAGAACCCACCATACTGCCTGGTGTAGCTTCCACCTACATGCTTAGAATCTTCTAATCTCTGATACCACTTGATGCAGAGCCCTCCACTATCACCTTAACTAGGCTAACTCTACTCGAGGATTCAACAAGTAACTTGGAATCAACTCAAGGAATTAGTCCTACTCAAAGATCAAATGGATTTCTCTGACTTTTTAAGTCACTCCCACAACCATTCTACACTAGTTTACCTTCCCACTTCCTTGTTCCAATCTCTTATTTCACCAACTCCATTCTAGGCCACCTAGTGTACCTAGTGCCTCCACCATACCAAAACTCCAACCGAACTTCATAATCTGATCCTAACACCTTATAACATCTCAAAATGCTATATTTTCCATGTTTCAACTTCCCATTCAATCCAATCAACTCATCTTTCACCATTCTTCTTCTATAGCCCTCTAGGCCTGGCTAGTAGCCCTTCCAACACTGAAATCAAAAATTTACTCTCAAACTCCCTAAACAACCTAGTAATTTTTTTACATTCTCTAGTACCCTTTTCAGAGTTACTAAATGCATATCAATCTCAGACTTTCATGACCTAACTGGTGAATACTTCCTTCACCCCCTAACCCTTCAACTAGGCCTAATTAGCCCAGTGCAATTTACAAGTTATTGCACTCTTAGTGCTTGTAACATCATTTAAAGGCTTTAAAGGCCTTATTACATCATTATAGACCCTTATAGGTCATCTTCCTAATCCCCTAACCTATGATCAATCCATAATCTATTCGTAGTGACCCCTAGGTACCTTGTAGATTTAATAATGCCAATAAGGCTTACAATTAGGATTGGATTACAATATGATCCACGTATGATCAAAACCACATTATATGACCATGATTGGTCTCATTACATATTTTAATGACCTTTTAAGGCCATTTGGCTTCCACTCCTCCCAAGGATCCATCAGTGATCCTGGTGCACTTCATGACTCCTGCATGTGACCCTAGTGCTCCTGCACCATACTCCCCAACTTTGAAATTGTTCCAAGTCCTCTTGGAATGCTCTGATTTTTTGATTTTTTTTTCCAATTGAATCTCCATGTCCTGTTATGTCTCTTTCATACTTGTACTTAGTTCCTTGATGCTCCATGCTTGCTTGTCCGCTTGAATGCATTGTGAAAGTATCTTTATCCTTGCCATGCCCATCCATGCTTGCATCTTGTTGTCCACACTGATTATCCATGTTCTCATATACCTCTTGGAAGTGTATACCGTGTACCTTCCTTCTACACCTTCGTTTCTTCCTCTTGGGCTTATGATCTAGAGACCAAATCATTAGAAAGAAAAGGACATAACATAGTCCTGCCATTATTGGGCTTTGACACAACCTTGTGAAGTCTACCATGCTATAAATCTAAAACACTTTAGGATACACCTGCAACAAAATCATACATAGTATCAAAACTAAAGCAATACCTTCATACTAGTATAGGTTGTCCCCGTACACATGCTTGGAATAGTTTTCACATGACTCTTCATCCTTATGCTGCCTCCATCTTCAGATTCTTCATGTCTAGATACCTCTTCCCATGTCAACAACTTCTCATCATCATTTTGTCTTCCTTCTTTGCCTTTCACCATTCCCTTGGTGTCTACCTTACTATCCTTAGCCTTGACTATCCTTGTGAAAAAGTTTTTCCCAATCTTCAATGGACACAAAATTGTACCAACTAGTATCATTATTCCTTCTTCAAGCTTTGCTTCTTCTTTATCTTCATCAACAACTACATGCTTTACCTTTGTCCCGCATCCTTGAACCTCTTTATCATGAGATTCATTCTCATCCTCGCAACCTATCTACTATCTCCTTTTTTCTTGTCCTTTAGATGGACCACACACCTTTGAATCAACTTTCTTGATGTCTTCATGCTCCAAAGTACCACCACTCTTCCTCAAATAAGTCTGCACTTTCCTTTTGTCTTCATGTTCCTTACTCCTTAGGAACTCTCTTCTTCCCATCAACCATGTCATTGACATTCCCCATGCCATCTTATCATCCTGCAGTGAACTCAACACAAACTCTTTTCCATTATTGTTAATAGCATAAGTATTTTCTCTACCATCATACAAGGCCTTAACATGAACTTTCCATACTCTACCCAAGATTACATGACAATCACTCAAGGGCATGACATCACATAGAATAGTATCAACATATGAACCAATACTGAAAGAAATATGTGCTTGTTCTTTGACATCAATCCACTGATCATTATTCATTCCATACACTCTATAAGGTGTACTATGTTCTATCTTCTTTATATTCAACTTGCCAAGCATTTCATTTGAAACAATATTAGTAATGGAACCACTAGAAACAACAACCTTGCATACCTTACCCCTACATTTTCATTGTGTACTGAATATGGATGACCTCTGAATGCACTTTGTATCCACATTTTCTTTCATGATGACCACTATACCTGCTATCAAATCTCCTTCAATCAACAACCATTGAACTCACCTTCAATCCAAGATCTATCAACAAAGAGTGACCACCTTGGAACACTCCTAGAGGATGATTCAACTCTAAGGGTTCAACAAAGGACTCCTGGTCTTTAAAATCTTAGATCTTCACCCCAAACCAGATCTTTTAATGTGCTTTGATACCACTTGATGCAAAGGGCATCGATGGTACTTCTCCAAATGTGCATATTGCCCTTTCTTCTTTACAAACATTTACTTAAGGCTCTAAATCCTTTAATATTCTGACACCAATATTATTTACCATTATACAGTAATATGATATAACATCGACTAAGTATTATAATCCCTGAACAATCACTATATTAGATCTCACTAGTAACAAATTTACGTCCACTGTTCTATGGACGAAGGTTTAATTCACTACCTATGGGTTTATTTCCACACGGGCATGCACATTTGAACGAACACACCACCTTTTTCCATTACCAAATGTCGAGTTACATATTGGGAAATAAGCGATGCCACTTTAAGAATGACATTCACGTTCGCCACCTCTACTCAAGATCTTCCACCATGATTATCAAAACATTATCTCTTGTTTACTTTACAAACCGTTGTAGACTTAAAGACTTTCATGCCTTAACAATCAAGATACTAAACATAACAATCTTTATTTTCCATTCAAGAATGATCTTCAATATCATTCGGTTATTCCAAACATAAATAACTTTACACATAGTTCTGCAATTCATCACCCCATATCATTACTCGACACCACCTTGAGCCTGTATGAAGGTTCTTGGAAACCGTTACAAATTTAAATCTAGGACATTGAAAGTTAGGTTTTTTTTTATAAACACTTTTCCAAATACAAAGAATATTAACGTCCCAAATCGGGACTGACATGGAAAACTGAAAATAAACAAGACTCATCATTTAACCCTGAAATGTAGAAACATGAATGAATCAAACCATAAGACGAGACCGATCTTCCTAAGATATAAAGAAACTGACGCACAAAATCTGAACAGGCCATGAATCGATTTGGTTAAAATAAATTTCATTGAAATATGGGAATACATACTTTTGATGGCTCTTTGGCTGTAGGCCAGAGAGCCCAAATCTTTCCTCTATTCACCATAACCTCTACCCCTTGTCGACTATTTTTTCTATTACATTCTGGCCCATTTTATAATTCTCTTGGGTGGTTACAAAGATTCTTCACATTCTTGATTGGTTACACATATCACATAATGTCTTTTTCTCAAATACATTACAATGTAAGTTAACAAATTTATCCTTTCTTAACATGATCTCATGAACTTTAAAAATGACTTAATAAATAACCCATGACTTAAATCATATAGAATTCGAAAGTGGGGGTGCCCCTGCACCAATGGGGTACATATGAAGAGAAATTCAACAAAGTAAGGGAGGAACTATCAAGAACAAGAAGAAAAAGGAAGGTTGAGAAAGTAATAGATGACATCATTGCAAAAGAAGGTATCGGTAAGGAAGAGATGAAGGAATTAAGAAAGAGGACAACTCAAATTTCAAAGGTAGTGAGCACTGCCCCTGCAGCCCTTCCACCTCCAGTGGTTGAAGATGTTCTAGAATCATCCCTATATGTGGTTGCAACAACTAAGAATGCTCCTTCTCCACCTAAAATATCTTTGCAGAGACCAAGTATGGTAAAAATAGTAGCAGTTACCTCTGCAAGGACAAAAATGCCCTTAAAGACCAAACATAATTCACCTCTCAGAAGGTAGGAGGTAGAAGTGAAGAAGAAATAAGAGAAAGACAAATCAACACCAAAGCAACTACGAAAACCTGATCTACCTATCTTGGAAAAAGGGATCATTGCTAAAGGTAAGTTAAATTCACTATCCAGATATTTTGAAAGGTATAATGATAGTGAGAAGATTGAAATAGAAGACATGGTGATAAAGCACATGTTGGCTTTAAAAAACAACCTGATTGATTTGGAAGGTAGTATTCCTAAGGAGTTGTTGAATAGTTTGGAAGTGAGAAAATAGATAGATCTAGAAGAATATAACAAGATGAAATTAAAAAAAATTGAGGACATGCATCCTATTATCTCTCATTAAGAGATAGAGAGACTATTCAATCAGTTGAAGCCATGTCTGAGAACTAAATCCAGATTGATCAAACTAATGGCCAGAAAAAATGATGAAGTAGAAGAAGAAACACAAAAGGCACTTGATAGATTATTGTGGGGTGAAGGCCCTCTTGTAGTGGCTAAGAAAATAGAATGTGTTAAACCCAAAGACATTAAGATTCCCGAATCATTTAGAACTACTATAACTAAAAAGTATCCATCCATTGATGAGGTTGATTTAAATCAACTCTACAATAATGTGCGACAACAAAAATTCTTTGTGGAAGGAGTACATGTGTCTTTGGACACCTTGCAAGATGAAATTGACCCCTTTCAAGAGAATGACACTGCTATTCTTGAGGTTGATAACAATGCAAGCCAAAATGCAACAAATGTGATTGATCTTGGCATGATAACAAAATTTAAGTTGAAGGATATTGATAAAGAATGAGAGAAAAAGGACACAGAACAAGATCACATAGATATAATAATAGAGGGATACGTGAGGAAAATCATAGATGAAGGGAAGAAGGATATAAAAGCTGAAACTGTTACTGAGTAAGAAATAAAAGAGTCTATTCTTGTCCCTACTCCTAGTAAGGAGTTATTCACTTCTTCCACAAAATTGTTGGCAAGTGACAAAAAGTCTGTGATTGCAAATGTTGATGACATGGATGAGGATGAGCTCATGAAGCTATCTCTTATGGTCTTTACGAAGGCTAAGGAAAGATCAGAACAAAAGACATAAAAGAAGACAAATGTACTTGACAAGGAAGTAGATAGAATCAACAAAATCCTACCCATACCTTTCACCTTTCAGGAAAATGATGTAGTAGATAGTTTGAAGAAAGTCCTTGATAAATTTGATGCTCACTTTGACTCATTGGAAAAAGGCCTCAACAATTGAGACTGAAAGAGAATACATGGTGAATAAATTAGAAGAGGTATGCAAGTCTATTAGATGAGACTTAGGTATACTAAGTACCACTATTGTTGAAGTTATTTCTTACATAAAGCATGGAAGGAAGTTATATAGCTATTGTATAAATCCTTTTAAACACATGAAAAACATTGAAGACATAATTAAAAATGATGAGAAGACATTAGATGAACTAGTAAAGAATTGTGGATCCTCCTCACAAACTATTGTACCGAGTTAGAAAAGGAAGTGTCCAAACTATTAGACAAAATCAGTGTGCTTGAAGTTGAAAAAAGAAGAGTGTTAGGGAGATTTGGAGTGTTGAGGAGTCTAATTACTCCAAAACTGATAATTCTAGAAAAAACACCTTGAGGATATGGAGATAGCAAAGAAGTCTCTTAATGGATCATACCAACAGTACTGAAGAATGTTGATATTTCATCCTTTTCTTTGAGTGGATTAATACATGTTGGTCAAGCCTTGGAGAAAACATGGAAAGCAAAGGCAAAGATCATGGAAACCTCTTTCTAAGATATATTTCATATGGTATGAGTTTTGGGTGAGAAGTTATAAATTTTTTATGTGTATATTTTTGTATATACCTTTTTCATTGATGTCAAAGGGGGACTAATAGGTGTGAAAAATGTATAATGGAATGATTAGAGATGTATAGACAGTAGTTTAGTATTGGGCAGTTAGTCATTTTTTACTAAGTATTGTCATCAATGCCAAAGGGGGTGATTTTTGGCAAGTGGCTTAATAGGTATAGCATATATGTTGTCATTTATGGCAACACTAATTATTGGCATGGTCTCTTGGAGTACAATCTAGTTTTGGATATTCGGTTTGGAAAAATGACTAAGTCCGGGAAGCAGTTGATAGGGTACAATTGCACAGTTTTACCTGGCAAGTATAGTATGTAAAGAATGAATTCATGAAAGCTTAGAGGAATGTATTGTGGGATGTAGTAGACCTTCAATGAAGGCCACTTATATTTTGGAGTTGACTAGAGAGAGTTACAACTTGATGTGGCTACGCAAAGACAATGTAGTAGTGTAATAGGGAAAACAAGTGATCATGATGTTTAAGGGAGTAACATGTGGATTCTAGAAGTGCTACTTTGGATTTGGTTTCGGTTCTACCCTATCTTTGTCAATATATAATGGATGACTATGTATTTGTTATTTGATTATGTGTTGGACATGTTTTGTGATGTATTTGTGAGCCAACTAGACATATTACGTGACTGGATATATATGAGAGTATTTTGAGATGCTAAGTGTATTATTGTGTGTTATGAAGTAGATATGAAGTGCAAGGAAGGTTTTTGATATCAGAGAAGTGAAAAACTGATGCAAGATTAAAATTGGGACTAATTAGGCACTTGGATGCTAAGTATAGTTCACAATTTTGTATTATCCTATGTGTATGAAGGTGGATATAACCTTTGTATGAGCAGTATGCTTTCATTTGTATATAGACTCCTAACATGGTCTATCCTCTAACAAGGACATGTACTATGTAATACTCTGCTCCTAATAGGGCAAGAGATCTTAACATGAATATTATATTTTAGTACAGTTATTGTGGGTTCCATCCCCACCAGGGTTTTCCCTTTACATGGTTTCCTTGAAAACAAATAATGGTGTCATGAGCCATTTACTTTATGCACATGTTATTGTGATTTCAATTATTGCATGGTTAAGCTTAAATATATTTAAAAATATTAAAAGTGTTGTAATATTGATTCACCCCCCACCCCTCTTAGTATGACTTAATCCTAACATAACGAATGTATAAAAATATAGAAATAAAATGTACATAGAATGCAAACAACAAAAAATTACAAAGAAGATATCTTATATCATCTAGTATGTTTATAGAACATTTTCAACCATTGATTTAGAAAAGAAAATCCTCCATTCCATTCTCTCTCTCTCTCTCTCTCTCTCTCTCTCCATCTATATCCCCCTTTTCCCTCTCTCCCTCTCTCATAATCACAAACATAACAAGAGAATATTGGAAATGGATCTTTATTATCATCTTGACTCAAAATTTTTTCTTCGATCATGTTCGGTCCATGTAAATGGAGGCCTAATCTTCATCTCTATCGTTAACTTCCTCTCTATATTGATTTCCTAACACTCCCCCCCCTCTCTATTTTGGAAATGTAACAGGAGCATGCTAGTAATAGAGCCTAATTTAGAAGTTTTATTTCAGTCATATTTGGACCTAAAGTGAATGCATAAATGAATTAATCATGTATTGCACAAATGTATAGCAAAAGATACCAGAATTTTCCTTAATTAACTTTCCATAACCGTTTCGTATGCCCATTGCACACCAAAGTGCGATTGCTAGTACTAATATATACTTCAATTTTACTTTTAATTTTCTATTGATATATTCAATAGAACCTCCTACAAATACCTACAAATGGTAACATAATGATTCCTTGTTGAGATCTAATATTAGATTTCACATGGACTCAATGACCAACATTTTTCTTCTGACTAGAACAAGACAATGAGATTTTTTAAAAGGACGTACATAAAATAATTAAGCCAATAGACTTTCCCTGCGGAGCGAGCTTCAATCATACGCATCATTTATTTCTCACGCTCAAAACCTGTCTCACGCTCTAAAACATCCGGTTTTCTATTATGCAGTGGGAAATAGTAAAGTGGTAAACCATTTTTGACAGGTTTTCTGTCTCACGCACAGACAACTGGTTTTATGTCTCAGGAACAGGCAGGTTTATTATTTTTTGTGTTGGCTTTTGGCTATTTTAAGGCCCTACTTTAGACCAAAAACCGACGCCGTCCGATGGAATTTTTTTTTTAATATGTTTTCAAGTTTCGATGGTTGTGGTTGCATGATTTTTTATTTGTTTATTTCTGTTAACAAAACCTCATCATAAACTTCTTAAGAGGTACTCAGTATTTGGTACATCGATTATTTTGATTACTTGGATGTTAAAGTAAAAATCAAAATCTCCATATGATATAGTCATCATAAAGTTTTGATTGTATTTTACAGTAAAAATGCCTAAATTTGGTCATATGAACGCATCCCAGTCTACAGATTGTTTTGATTTGTGGATGTTATTAAAAGAATTTGCTACAGAGGCTAAGATTGCTGGTGTACCATATGCACTCCAAGACCTTTGGAATGAATTTACACCTTAGAGTGCCGGGTATGTTAGCCTCTTTAGTGAACATTATTCTTAAATTTAAAATCATTCTATTTCTGTGCGTGTCCAGATTAAGGCATGCTTATTTTACTACTGTTTTGATCTATTTTACTATGATTTCTGAGGGCTTTGAAGTTATTCTGGTCACCTCTGGTGCAGTTGGAGTTGGAAGACACAGAATTCGCTATCGACAATTGATCAATAGCAGGTTTTAATTTTAATCAAATCTATATGGTTGCTGATGCTTTCTTATATTATATGCATTAAAACAAGGTTATGAGCCCCTTTTTATTTCTGGTCACATGCCATTTTCTAACTTAACAAATACATCCAAAAAAATGTACTATTGGCATTGAAAATTGTTTGCATTTTGCTTAGATTTTGAATCAATTTCTTTCTAGCGTGCTTGTTCTTACATATTCGAATACTCAGATAAGTAAAACTACATAATTTCTGTTTTATATGATCAAGTTTATAATATAGCCTATTGCAATTATTTTTCCATCTCTTTTGTTTGGCAGCTTTGCGGATTTGCAGAAGCCTCAGGACGAACTTGATGGAAAGCCATGTGTTGTAGTTGGTCAGAGAGGTTTAATGGCTCTCTATGATAGTATGTTCAACAAGGTAAACATGAAGTTATTGATGTCACTGCCAGGAACTACCATCTATCTATGATGTACATTCATACAGATGACAATGTATTTAAATAACTATAATTATGTTCATTAGGAAATCTCTAAAGTGACATAGACAAAGTGAGATACACTGAGATTATGTTGTAGAGAACATTCAAGCCCGGGAAAGCCTTCTTTCACAAGTGGTAGAAAGGAGAATGTCTTTAAATGTAGTAATGCTAAGCATCATGAAAGTGGTATTGTTGATTACTACATAAAACAAAACAAATGTATTTCTTATTGTTTTGATTATTTATTGCTCCCAATTTGAGAGATAGGCGATGGGCCAAATATATTTGTTTCGGTTTTACAAGTTAACCACTTTGGACTGCATGGCAGCAACAGAAGTATCCATGTGCCTGCGACTAATGGGTTACCTATTTTAGCCAGTGTCTAATACTCTTGTGCTGAAATTTAAGCCTAATGGCATCTATTTGGAGTGGATTTCTATCTAAAATTTTATTTTGATTTGAATGTAAAATTGTAAATAAAAAAAATAGTAAATTATTTAGTTAAAATTTCAATGAGTAAAAAAATCAGTTTACTACTAATTATGGTTATATGTATTTTCTATTAAGTATTTTTTATTGTTATCTAAATTTATATATAATTTTAATTTTTTAAAATAAACAGTTTAAGTTAAATTTTCCTTATAATTTTTCTATATAGTTGTTGCTTTGTCATACATGTAAATAAATTTGAAAATAATTACACATTAAATTTTAAAGAAAGAAAAATTATAAAAATGTAAATAAAAGTCTTCAATTGTTGTATCTAGAAATATGGGTAGCAAATAAATAATGCAAAGATGGCTAGACTAGAAGAAAGAATTAGAACTAAATTTTGTTTATTTCTTATGTAGGAAAATTATTTAAAAAAATTGATTTAAATGATAAATGTTTAAATACTCATTAGTAGGATAATGAATATGATTATATTAAATTTGAGAATTTAAAATTGATAAATATGAGAATTTATAGTGTTTTAGCCTTTATATTCAAATGGAAATTTATTAGTCATATATTCTTTATGATCTAAACATTTTTAAATTAGTAAGAAACAATCATATATGGACAAATGTTTTGAGAATTTTTATATTTTGTAGTTTCAAATTATTTCAATTTTCAATATCAAAAGAGAAAATAAATAACAAGTATGTTTTAGTAATGCATAATGATAATTAAAATAATTTACACTTTCATTTATAACTCTCAAATCATTCTATTTTTTAATATAAAAGACAACACAAATAACAAGTATGTTTTAGTAATACATAATGATAATTAAAATAATTTACACTTTCATAACTCTCAAATCATTCCAATTTTTAATATCAAAAGAGAAAATAAATAACAAGTATGTTTTAGTAATAAATAATACTAATTAAAATGATTTACACTTTCATCTATAACTCTTAAATTTAAAATTTACTTTCAATATCCTATCGGCTTTTCCCTTGAACCTCCTAGGGTGCAAGTGTTAGTTTAAGCCGATAAGCTTTTCTTGCGGGGAAGATGTGTACGACCGTGGCATTTATTTCTCACGCTAACTTTGTAATTTAACGCCGATGTCTGAAAACAAAACCCGTCCATATTTTCACCGGGAACAATTGAATGTGTCGTGGAGGTGAAAGAAGCGGTAGTGGCTATCCAGCCACAAAAATCATTTACTGTAGCTTATCGTCTTTCGTCAGAAACCAACTGGAGCTTACCGTATTTCTCCAGACTTACATGTTATGGATATAATATATTTGTTGGGGTTTCACTATATTTAAATTAAATGTTATACAGTATAATATAATATTATAATATGCATTCTAATATTTTTATAATATATTATATTATATAATTTCTATATTATATTTTGTATAATTTTTTTATATTATATATATTTTTCTATTATATATTTTTGATATTATAATTTTTTGTATTAGATTGTTATTTATAATATTTTTTATTTTTATATAAAATATATAAATTCATATAATTTTTAAAAAATGAACTTAATTTTTTTAAATTTTTTTTATAATTGTTATATTGAATTAATTCAATGTGTTTTATGTGTTATTTTATTTTACATGAGTATTCAATTTAATTTATTTTTCCATTTTCATTATAATTTGTAATTATATATCTTTGTATTAAATTAAAATATTAAAATGAATAATTTAAAAATAGTTTAATCATATAAATTATCACTTGAACTAAAAAATAAAAATTAATAATGATGTTCAAATTGAATGAAAAAATACATCTGCCTTTCTCGAAATCATCAAATAACCTCTGCTTCAGGATTGAAGCCCTGGAATCGCAATTGGCTTTCTTCTCCAAAACAAGATATGCAGAATTTTCTTACCCTCAGATCAAGTTTTATGCCTTCCCACGGAAGGACGATGTTGAACGAAGAAGTCCCGACTGTAAGGATGTTTCTGGAGCATGTCAAAGATATCAAAAATCCATGAACCCCATTAAGCTACCTACCTTCAATCACTTCTCAACCCTCACCTCTTCTTCCCCTAGGGTTTCCCATAGGTCATCTTCTAGGGTTAAAACCTCAATTCACTGGATTAGGTCAAACAACTTTTGGTTGGGCATTAATAATACTGCTGTATATTTGATGAAGGGTGCTCCCCTTAATACCACAAACACATAAGAGAAATAGAGAAACAACAACAATATGCAAGAACAGAAAATTGGCTTCTTATTATCTCCACAAATGTGGAATTACAAACTTTCAGAATTACAATATGCAAAGCCACATGGGCATTCCCTTACAATATTCTGTAGGACAAAGCCTCGAACTATTATCCAGAACTATTCTGAACTGCCTAAGACAATAATACAACCTTCCTTATATAGGCAATTATCCACCGCCTGGGAAGGTTCCAGAATTTTAGCCAATAAGGCCGACCAAACTTAGCATTATTTTATTTTACATTTTATTACATCATAGTCGGCTCAAGATAACCTTTAAAACCCGAACAGAAATTTTGAAGAAAATTATTTTCTGTCATTTCAGGTGGTCCAACTTTCGAAGACCATAAGTCATCACCAGTTGACCCAATCGGCTATTATAACCCCATTTCGGAAATGTCACGAAGCGCTCTACAGGCTTGACCGGCGTAAGTGCTTGTCACCCAAATTTTTGACCTCATCCGGGGCCTCTAAAGCCTTCAAAATTGAGTTCAAAGTTTCTGTACCCTGCTGCCAATACCGAAAATCTTCAATATCTTCCAATATACACTTGATCTGGCAATGAAACTTTACTGGCAGACTTATATGACCAAAATGAACCTCCAAGAAAGAAATCAGATCATTCTGAGCACATACGAAAATTACCAAAAATAATAACTTTCCATAAATAGCAGCTCTGCACAAAATAGCCCTTATTGAATATAAAAATAGAAATATTTTTTGGGTGATGCAAGATTGCTCTTACACCCAGGATGCTCCTGCATCAGACACCCAGGGTAATTTGAGAAGTGACCCTGTCACGACTTAGGTGTGCAAAGGAAAACCAAGACGGTTAACCTCCTCCTTTGTTAGCCATGAGGAATCTTCAATAGGTCATCCTTTCCATTTGACCAAATACTCTTCATATGTCCTGTTCCTTGTGCTTCTGCCAACACGACTGTCCAGTATGTCTTCAATCTCCTTGATATCTGAACTGGTTATTGGAATACTCCACTGTGCTGCTACAACCTCATCCTCAACACCTCTTTCGTGATACTCTGTCAAATCTGAAATGTTAAACACTGGTGAAATATTCAGCTCACTAGGCGATTCTACCTCATATGCATTTCCTGAATCATGCTTCTTCAATATCTTACATGGCCCAAACTTCTTCATTTTCAACTTGTTATATGTACCAATCGGAAACCGCTCCTTCCGCAAATGAACCATGACTTCATCGCCAACCTGAAATTCCTTATACCTCCTTTTCTCATCTGCCTTAGCCTTATACTGTGCATTGATCTTGGTAATATGCTTCCTCACCTCCTCATGGATGTTCTTCAAGTGTTCTGCAAAATCTTCAGCTTCGGCACTACTTATTTCTCCTTTATCTATCTTCCTCAATTCAGATGCATTTCTTGGACTACTTCCATATACAATCTGGAATGGTGATTTACCAGTGCTCCTATTGACAGAATTATTGTATGCAAATTCCGCCTGTGGTAAAATCAAATCCCATCCTGTTGGCTTATCCCCAACCAAACATCTCAGCAGATTTCCCAAACTCCTATTCACCACCTCTGTCTGTCCATCAGTCTGTGAATGATGTGATGAACTGAACTTCAAATCTGTCTTCAACTTCTTCCACAATGTACGCTAGAAATATCCAACAAACTTAGTGTCCCGATCTGAAACTATGGTCTTTGGCAAACCATGAAGTCTCACTACTTCTCTGAAAAACAATTCTGCTACATGAACAGCATCATTAGTCTTCTTGCAGGGAATGAAATGTGCCATCTTCAAAAATCTGTCAACCACCACAAAAATTGAATCATGTCCCCGCTGAGTCCTCGGTAAACCAAGAACAAAGTCCATGCTGATATCCTCCCAAGGCTTCTCTGGTACGGGTAATGGCTGATACAACCCTATATTCTGCTTCACTCCTTTCGCCATCTGACATACTCTGCAACTCTGTACAAAATTCTTCACATCTTGCTGCAACTGTGGCCAATAATAATTCTCACTAACCAAACCAAGGGTTTTATCACGACCAAAATGTCCAGCCAATCCTCCGCTATGCTTCTCCTTGATGAGATTCTCCCTCATAGAACTTCGTGGAATGCACAACTGATTCCCTCTGAATAGCATATCATCTTGGATGATGAAATCCAACCATTTTGTCCTGTCTAGAGTAATAGGTTCTGCACAAGCTTTCCAAGCTTCACCAAAATCAGGATCCTCTGGATACAAATTCTTGAGTTCCTTGAACCCAACCACTTCAATCTGCATTTCTGTCAGCAATAGTTGTCTTCTGCTAAGAGCATCTGCAACCCTATTAGACTTTCCACTCCTGTGTTTTAAAACAAATGTATAACTCTGCAAAAACTCAACCCATTTCAAATGCCTTTGATTTAATTTTTCTTGACTATTCAAATATTGCAAAGCTTGATGATCAGTATACAAAACAAACTCCTTAGGAAGTAGATAATGTCTCCACTTCTTTAATGCCTGAACTATAGCATAAAATTTCTGATCATAAACAGAATATTTTCTCTTGGCATCATTTAACTTCTCACTGAAATAAGCAACAGGTTTACCTTCTTGGCTCATAACAGCTCCTATTGCAGTACCACTAGCATCACAATCTATTTGAAACACCTTATTAAAATCTGGAAGTGCTAAAACTGGTTGTTCTGTAACTTTTTGTTTCAACAATTGAAAACTCTTTTCTGCCCCATTAGTCCACTTAAACTCTTTTCTATCCCCTCTCATTGTTTCAGTCAAGGGTCCACAAATACTGCTAAAATTTTTGATAAACTTTCTGTAAAAACTAGCTAGACCATGAAAAGATCTTACCTTAGTAGCACTCCTTGGAGTAGGCCATTCAAGGATAGCCTGTACCTTCTCTGGGTCCATTTTTAGACCTTCTGCTGAAACTAAAAATCCTAAATACACTAACTCTTTCTTCACAAAACTGCACTTCTTCAAATTAATCAACAATTTCTCTTCTCTCAACTTCTCAAATACCATACGAATATGCATCATATGCTCATCCAATGTCTTACTAAAGATCAAAATATCATCTAGGTAAACAATGACAAACTTACCCAGAAATTGTTTCAGAACCTCGTTCATGAGCCGCATGAAAGTGCTCGGTGCATTGGTTAGCCCAAAAGGCATGACTAACCACTCATATAGTCCTTCCTTTGTCTTGAAGGCAGTCTTCCATTCATCTCCTTCTCTGATCCGAATCTGATGATATCCACTCTTCAGATCTATCTTTGAGAAATACACAGCTCCACTCAAACAGTCCATAATATCATCCATTCGTGGCAATGGAAACCTGTACTTGATTGTGATCTTGTTTATTGCCTTAGAATCCGTACACATCCTCCATTCTCCATTCTTCTTTGGTGCTAATATCGCTGGTACAGCATAGGGACTCAGACTCTCTCGAATCAACCCCTTCTGCAATAACTCATGTACTTGTCTGTTCAACTCTTCACTTTCTGCTGGTGTCATTCTATGTGCTGCCTTGTTTGGAAAACTGGCTCATAGAATTAGATCCATCTGATGACTAATCTTCCTTACCGATGGTAATCCATCAGGTACATTATCAGATACAATATCCTGAAACTCATTCAACAAATCGGCAACCTCTACATGTACATCCTCTACTTCTTCTTTACCAACTTTTGGAATTAAAGCAAAACACACATGCTCATGCCTCATACCATCTAAAAATTTTCTTCCATCAACAAATGTTATTCTTGCATTACCACATACCTTTTCTTCGGTCTCCTTCAATGGCTTTAGCTTATGTCGCACTCCATCCTTTGTCAGGGAATAGGTATTCACACGACCATCGTGTACAGCACATCTATCAAACTGCCATGGTCTTCCCAACAACATATGACATGCATCCATAGATATGATATCACACGATACCTCATCTTGGTATCCGCCAACCTTGAACTTCACCAAGCATTGTTCATTGACCATGACCTTGTGGTCATCCTGTACCCAGGCAATCCGATATGGATGTGGGTGTTTCTGTCTCTTGAGCTTCAACTTTGTCACCATCTCTTCTGACACCAAATTGTCAGTGCTTCCATTATCAATAATCACATCACAACATTTACCTTCACACTTGCACCTGGTGCGAAACAGGCTCCTCCTTTGCTCAGGTTCATTCTCACCACTCAACAAGACTCTTCTGTTAATCAACGTTTCTCCTCTTTCAGCATCTTCAGAATTTGATGATCTGGCATCTTCATCTACATGTGCAACTCTGGCCTGGCCTTCATTTCTCCTGTCTGTTCTGCCTTGGCACTGAGGACATTCAAATGCCCTATGACCTTCTTCTCCGCAGTGAAAACATGTTCCACAGAAGCCACCTCTTCCAGATCCTTGTCCTCTTCCTCTTCCTCTCTGATCTCTATTATTCTGATCATAGAAGTGATTGGAATTATTTCCTCACTGATTCTGACTACTACTGGCCTCATCCTTCTTTTTCGGATCCTCATTTCAGCCACCATATGACTGTCCACCAGATCGTCCACTGCGACCTCTTCCGTTTTGTCTGCTCTCAAACTTCTTGTTCATCTTTTCCTCTACTTTTAGGGCAAACTGGTATGCCTCTTCAATACTGTTCATTCGAACCAGATTCAGCTCCTCCTGAATGCTTGGCCTTAACCCATTAAGGTATCGGGCAACTTTCTCCTTATCAGCTTCTGCGTGGCTTGTTCTGATGAGAAGTCGATAGAACTCTTCTGTATACTTCTGAACAGATCTTCCTGCTTGCTTCAAACTCTGCATTTTCTTTAGTAGGTCAAGCTCATAATCAACAGAAATGAACTGCCGCTTCAATTTATCCACCAGCCAATCCCATCTCATGATTTTCTCCTTTCCCCTTCTATTTCGCTCCAACTGAATCTCTTCCACCATATCTTCGCATGACCTTTCAGTCTGGCTTTCACAAATTTGACCCTATCAGGATCCTCAACATCTTTATACTCAAAATATTTCTCACATTCGTTGATCCAGTCGATCAATTCTTCTGGGTTAAGATTTCTAGAAAATGTAGGAACCTCAATCTTAGGTCTTTTCCCAATCTTAGAAATGGCCCGAAAAAGTCTTTCTTCCTCCTGGTTCACAATTTCAGCTTCTCCTTCTTGATATTCTTCTTCGGCTTCATCCTCGCTTTCGTCTCTGACATTGAGATTCATTCCTCTGCGAATCTCTTCTTGCAATGCTCGCACTTGTCTCTGCAGCTCTCTAACCTCAGGTGTCACAGCACCAGGTCTTCCGCCACGTTCTCTTCGTGGAGGCATTTTCGCGATGCGCGCTGAAACCCTAACCATGGTCCTGGTGCAAACTACCTCACAGTCGGTGATCTGTTTACACACTCAAGAACCCCTGCTCTGATACCACCTGATGAAGGGTGCTCCCCTTAATACCACAAACACATAACAGAAATAGAGAAACAACAACAATATGCAAGAACAGAAAATTGGCTTCTTATTATCTCCACAAATGTGGAATTACAAACTTTCAGAATTACAATATGCAAAGCCACATGGGCATTCCCTTACAATATTCTGTAGGACAAAGCCTCGAACTATTATCCAGAACTATTCTGAACTGCCTAAGACAATAATACAGCCTTCCTTATATAGGCAATTATCCACCGCCTGGGAAGGTTCCAGAATTTTAGCCAATAAGGCCGACCAAACTTAGCATTATTTTATTTTACATTTTATTACATCATAGTCGGCTCAAGATAACCTTTGAAACCCGAACAGAAATTTTGAAGAAAATTATTTTTTTCCATTTCAGGTGGTCCAACTTTCGAAGACCATAAGTCATCACCAGTTGACCCGATCGGCAAGCGCCCGTCACCCAAATTTTTGACCTCATCCGGGGCCTCTAAAGCCTTCAAAACTGAGTTCAAAGTTTCTGTACCCTCCTGCCAATACCGAAAATCTTCAATATCTTCCAATATACACTTGATCTGGCAATGAAACTTTACTGGCAGACTTATATGACCAAAATGAACCTCCAAGAAAGAAATCAGATCATTCTAAGCACATACGAAAATTACCAAAAATAGTAACTTTCCATAAATATTAGCTCTGCACAAAATAGCCTTTATTGAATATAAAAATAGAAATATTTTTTGGGTGATGCAAGATTTCTCTTACACCCAGGATGCTCCTGCATCAATATTCTCCTCCACATCGCAGAGTCAATAGTAACCATAGTAAAGTAAATAAACATTCGGTAATATCCATCTGAGGTAATCAAGTTTTTGCCGATAGTTTATGGAATCACTGCAAATCCTTTGGATTATACGGAAAATGGTTTGGATAAGGTTCGACATTTAATGGTATTAAAGGTTGGTTTTAGGATTTTCTTGGATCTAAGGTAAGTATTACTATTCTCTCAAATTTTTGTTTTTATTTGGAATGTGAAAATTGTTCTATCAGACCAAAGTTATTATCAACATCACAAATATATTATCTAGGGCATGCGGTTAAATTTCTGAAATGGGAACCTAATTTTAATCCTAATATTTTTGATAATATCGAGATCCCAAAATGGATCAGAATCCCTAAAATCCTAGTGGAACTAATTCACAGTCATATTCTTAGTCAAATTGGGGAAGGTTATGGTGGAATGATTGGTTTAGAATCGGGATATCTTAACTACCCTTATGTCAAAATTCTAATCCGCTTAAACCTTTGCATTTTGTTACTAGTAGATTTGATTATCATTTGTTTCCAGAATTCTACAGTGGCAACATTGCACATAAAATTGAAATTATTTCACATAGGACTTTACAGAGCACTATTGCAAACACTTCAAACTTTTATAATATTTTTTATCAGAACTTTAAACCATTTGGTGATCCAATTAAGTCCCCTACACTACTTAAGGAAGGGGAAATTTGTGATTACCCTAGATTCCCGAGTTTCCATGAAGCTATCCCTAATATAACCTTTATGGATAAAGGGGGCTTTTGCTTTTTTTAATTTTCTAAGCAAATGGGAGTTGATTCGGAGGATATCGAAAACCCTATTTTTTAAAGACCTTTATTTGGAACCATAAGAAAGATAGAAGAACCAGTTCCAGATAATCAAGTACCCTTAGCAGTTATTCCAAAAAATTTAGAAGAACCTAATCTAGATTTGAACTCAGATTATTTAGTAAACATCTCAGGAAGGAAGACTTTTTCTAACAAAATGCTTAAAATGCAAATCGCTACTACAGATAACTTAGGAGTAAACTCCTTTCCCAATAAAGCCTATGAGGTTATTGATTTTTCACTTTCATCTGACGATGAAACTAGTGATATAGAAGAATCCTATAGAAGGAAGAACATTTTAATTCAAGAAATAATGAGCAATGAAAACTCTATTTCATTAGATGAAGTTGTAAAAGAAGCAACGATCTCCCCAGAAGTTTCTGAAGTAGTGGCCCTTTATCCAGATTCAACCAACAACATCAAAACTGATAAATCTCAGGAATATTATACCTTAGATGATGGTTGGCATATGGAGCACAAAGATGCTTTACTAAATCAAAAACCTTTAAGTATCATCAATCCTAGATCAGAGGATATAGATAAGAATTATAGTCAAATCAGTGGACTTCCTAGCTCTGAGTTGGATGAGGAAATTAATGACTTTCTAGGTCTAAATCAAGACTTCGATGATCTTTTATTATTGAAGGTTATTGAATCTATGAGCCAAGAGGAAAGGCCAGTATGTTCTACTTCAATTTTTTATCAAGGTTCGAGTGAGGATAGGAAGTTAGGTTTATATACTCCTGTTGTTGGGAAAATGTCACCTGACTTTCCTAAACTCTCTACTAAAAGAGGTAGGAAGTCATTATCTGAGCTTAGGCAGATAGATGGTTCGGCCTTAGGTCAAGTTAAGATTACTTCTATTATGAATGCAGGGAAGGGAAGTTCCTTCCCAAGGCACCATGAAGATCATATCATGGAATGTTAGGGGATTAAATGCCCCTAACAAACAACACCTTTTAAAGAGAAGCTTATCCTCTTTAGAAGCTTTGTTGTTCTTAATTCAATAATCTAAATTAGGGCCAGAAGGGTATGCTAATCTAAGTAAGAAATTAGGTATTTGGGAAGTTAAAGGTGTTGATTTTGTAGGCGCTTTAGGACGTCTAGCCTTTATCTAGAATCCTAGGTTTATCTCGCTAGAGCTCAGTGCATCTAATCCTCATTGGATGGCTGCTAAAATCATTAATCTTAACAGTAAGTTGGAATTTTACATTATTAACATATATGGGCCCAAATTCCTTTAGGATAAAAGGATAGTTTGGAAAGAGATTGAGAACTTTATCAATAGCCAACCAAATATCATTTTTTTTTATGGGTGGGGATTTCAATGCTATCTTAGATATCAAAGAAAAATTTGGAGGTTCAAAGAGAACTACTCAGACAATTACAAAATTTAGAGGATGGATTCAATTAATTAATGGTCTAGATATCCCCCTGGATAATGGAACCTTCACATGGTCTAATAAAAGAGTGGATACTGAATATATTTTGAAAAAATTAGATAGGTTTTTTTTCATTAGCAATCTGTCTAGATTTAACCTAAGTTTTAAATCATATTGAAGCTATCTCTGGTTCTGACCATTTTCCCATACGTCTGATTTTAGAAGAAGAGATAGTGCCTAAGAAGAATCCCTTCAAATTTGAAAAAATGTGGCTTAAAGATGAAAACTATTTGCTTAAAATTAAAGAATGGTGGAATGAAACTAGAAGGATCTAAAATGTTTTTATTAACCTCTAAACTTAAGTAAATCAAATAGAAATTAATTAAGTGGAACAAAGAGCATTTTGGAAATATATTTGAATCCAAAAAATAGATTGAGAAAGAGTTAGGAGATCTTAATGAAGAAATTATTAGAATAGGTATGAATTCTGAATCTTATTTCAAGGAAAAGGAATTGCTAAATTGTTATGAGGATATACTAGCTAAAGAAGAATCCTATTGGAAACAAAGACCTAGAGAGGTTTGGATAGCAGATGGAGATAAAAATACTAAATTTTTTCATAACAGCTCTAAAGCTTAACACAATTTTAATAAAATTACTGAGATCAAGAAAGAAAATGGGACGATATTATAGAAGACCCTAAAGATATAGCATCAGAAGTTGTGGTTTACTTTGAAAATATCCTTAATAACATGGAAGGATCAAATAGATTGGCTCAAATTAAAATTCTAAGAAATATTCCAAAAATTATTACTAATGATTTCAATAAATTGTTGAATGCTAGATTCACCAAAGCTGAAGTTGAGTTGTCTTTAAATAATCTTCACACTGATAAATCCCCAGGTCCAGATGGGTTCCCTTCCTTTTTCTACCAACAATGCTGGGACTTTATTGGTGACGAAGTAGTTGAATCCCTTGAAGGCATGAGGAACTCAGGAAAGATTCTCCAAGAAATTAATAATACATATATAGCCTTAATTCCCAAAAATTCTAATCCGGAAGGTTTTGATGATTATAGACCCATCTCTCTTTTCAATACATTTTACAAATTATTAACCAAAACTTTAGCTAATAGATTATAGAAATGTCTCCCTTTCATCATTTCAGAAGAACAATTTGGTTTTGTTCCTCAGAGATCAATTCTAGATGGTGTCATCATCGCTCAGGAAGTTATTCATACTATCCAAAATAATCATTCTTCCAGTATGCTTAATAAACTAGATATTAAGAAAGCATACGATAAGGTGGATTGGAGATTTTTATGCAAATGTTTAGAATCCTTTGGTTTCTCCAAACAGTGGATCAATCTTATTTTTGAATGTATCTCTGGGCCAAGAATGTCAATTATGGTGAATGGAAATCCGTTTGGCTTCTATAGTATTTCTCAAGGTATTAGACATGGTGACCCTTTATCTCCCTTTCCTTTTTCATCATGGCAGAATCCCTTAGAAGATCCTTATCCAAGGCCAGGAATGACAATTTAATTTCAGGAATCAAAATTTCTCAAGGTTTGGAACCATGTACTCACTGACAATTTGTAGATGATAACCTTTTGTTTGGTATATAATCATTATTATAAGCAAATGCAATTAAGAAGGTTCTAAATTTATATTCCAAAGCGTCAGGACAACAAATTAATAAAGGAAAATCAGAATTTTTTTTTTTTAATACTTCAGAGATCTTACAGAGGGATATTGGTAGAATCTTAGAATTCAATATAGGTAAGTTACCTTGCAAATATCTAGGGCTTCCTTTAGATAAAGGTAATAGATCTACCAATCTTTGTGATAAAGTCCTAAACAAAATGGACAATAAAACATAATCTTGGAAAGGAATGTGGCTCTCTAATGTGGGTAAAGTCATGATGATAAAATCTGTTCTTTCTGCCATTCCTCTATACCAGATGATGTGCCTTAGTATTCCTAAAGGAATAGAAAAAGAAATCATTAAGAAACTAAGAAATTTACTTTCACAAGGATATGATGATAAGAAAAGATTAGCAATGATAGCCTGGGACAAGATTTGCAAACCAAAGAAGGATGGAGGATTGAACATTAAAAATTTAAAACAATAGAATTTAGCTTTAGGGGAAAAACTCTTATGGAAGATGTATAAAAACCCAGAGGCAAAATGGGTCAGAATTCTTAGATATAAGTATTTAGATGGAAATGATTACCTTAGCATCTTTA
Organism: Chamaecyparis obtusa; assembly: GCA_027943335.1. Lineage (NCBI taxonomy): Eukaryota > Viridiplantae > Streptophyta > Pinopsida > Cupressales > Cupressaceae > Chamaecyparis > Chamaecyparis obtusa. The sequence goes on along the minus strand of BSBK01009990.1, from coordinate 319,675 downwards.
GACATAGTCATCCTCCAAATGGGTCGAGAATTTTGAATTTTATTCTTGAATGTAGGAATGTTATAACAGAAAATATTACTTGGGATATAGGCAATGGAGGGAATGCCCATTTCTGGGAAGATTCTTGGGGTGCATTTCCTCCTCTAAACTCTCTTATTAATGATGATCCAAACATTGAGAGAATCAAGAGTGTTAGGGGTATATTTGTTAAAGATTATAATGAAGTTGTTGATAATAATCCAACTTTAGGATGGAGATGGAAATCTTTTGATAACCTAGGAATGCCTAATGCCTTTAAATCAAATCTAATTAACAACTTATCGGTTAGGAAACTTAATCCATCCTCTGATGAAGATAGAATTATTTGGTCCAATTCTAAGAATGGTGAGTACAATACTAAAGATGGGTATGAAACACTATCAAATTCAAACCACATTAGCTCCATGCTTCCAATAGACTTATGTTGGAATAAAAAATGTCTCCTAAAAGACGGTATGTTTACTTGGGCTGCTGCCCAATATAGAATTTTGACTTCTGAATGGTTTCTGAAAATGGATTATAATGGTCCCTCAAGATGTGTGCTATGTGAAAGAAGGTATGAATCTGTTGATCACCTTTTCACATAATGTAATTTTTCATATTATTGCTGGCTATGGCTTGCCAGTAAATTAAATTGGCAATCTTCCTTCTCAAATAATCTAGTTAGTCTCCTTAAATATTGGCCCAAGGGAAAAGACTCTGGTCTATTTGGTAAGATTTGGGTTATTGCTCCTTCCATATTAATTTGGGAACTATGGAAGGAAAGAAATAGAAGACTTTTTAAAGATCAGAAACTTGATCTTGATCAATTTTTAAATAAAGTAGAAGCATGTATTGTTGAAGTGGTGAATAGTTGGAATATATCTGGAAGGAAAGATTTGAAATTCACTCTAGAAGATGAGTGAATGAGGAACCTTTGGTTTGGATTAAAAATTCCTCCTTTGTTAGAAATCAAGGAGTAGATAAGGAAGATTTTAGGAGAAATTGTGTATGGTTACCCCCTTCTCATAGATGGTTCAAGATAAACTTTGATGGAGCCTCAAAAGGTAATCTGGGGAAGGCAGGGTTTGGTTGTTGTATTCATGACTGGAATGGTAAGATGATTTCTTATAAATGTGGTGACTTAGGAATCACAACTAATAATGTCGTTGAATGTAATGCTCTTGTTGAAGGATTGCTTCTTTGTAAAAAATTAAATTTGGATTATATTGAAATAGAAGGTGATTCTGCTTTAATCATAAATGCTTTTAGATTAGGTCATTCACAAAATTGGAGGTTAAATACTAGTCTAGTAAAGAGAGGAATAAATTTACTATCCTCTTTTAATCATTATACAATTAATCATATTTATAGGGAAGGAAATAAAATTGCTGACTCTTTAGCTAACAAAGGGGTAGAAGGGAGTAATGAAGAAGTCACTTATTCATTATAAGTTATTTCAAGAATATTTTGTACAAGTAATGGTGTAAGATGTGTTAGCATTGTCAGTTTTCTGTCGTGGGACCTGTACACACAAAATAGTGCACTTCTATGAATCCTTACAATCAAGAACACTCAAGAATGAGGTCTCAAAAATTGATCCATAGCTCCCTAAGCATGGAGTCACAAGGATAGTTTGAAATTGCTCTCAGCTAGAGCTATTAGTCCTATAACCTTGCTAGTAATCACACCACGGGAGATTCAAATGAAGACAAGGGAAAGAATGCCAATATCCCCAAGAATCAAATGAAATGCAATGCAAGCTAGATTAATATGAGTATGAAAATATGAAAGCTATGCTATGAAAAGGAAGTACAAGCTAAGCTATGAAATGGAAATAACAAGTGTTACAATCCTTCCTATTAAGCTAGATGAGTTATTCTAAAGCTTGAAAGGAAATCTACACTATAAAAGCATAAATATGAAGCTACTATGCAAGAATGAAAACTAAACTATGAAGCAATGATGAAAGCCAAGATGTGATGCAACAATGATCTCCAAAAAGCTCCAAAGTCTTCAAGAATTCCTGCAGCATAAAGTTAGCATAAAAAGAGTGATATCAAAATGAAGAAGAGAGCTCTTCTTTTATAGGAAATGAGAAAGAATGGACCATGGAGATTAAGAGGCAAAAGATTTAATCAAGGGTGGAGCTTGAAAGAGGAGCAATCCATGTGCACAAGTATTCTCCAATGAGAAAATAAAAGTTGACTTTTGTGTCCATATGAGACAAAAAGTGCTTTTTCCCCTTTTATAAAATAAGAATAATGCTTTATTTGTGCAACTTAGGATAAGAGGAAAAGTGGGGGCTTTTTATTTATTAAAAGGGGAGGAAATATTCTTTTTAATCAAATAAAGACTTAGGATAAAATGGTTAGCCCAAGGAATAATTGAATAAATGATAGCATATGATTTGATCAAGGAAATTGATATTGAGCTGAAAAATGTTGATTTTTGAAAATATTGATTCAGGGATTTGATAAATTGTTGAATGGGGGCCCAAAGTCTAGGTGACCATTTTAAGGTGCATACATTTTCCCCTCTTTGACTAATGTGAGATCGATTTGGGATCACATGTAGTCAAAGAATGGAATTGAAGTGTGAGATCGATTTAGGATCACAAAACAACCTAGATGTGTGTTCGATGGATGGGAACATATCAGGACAAAGATAAGCTGGCTGAAAGACAAGATCAACACCGTTGTTGTTAAGTGATAATCAAGTCTCAAATAGGAGATAAAAATCAAAAGAAAAGACCAACACCATTGTTGTTAAGTGATAATCAAGTCTCAGAGATAAGAATCTCAAGCTAAGCTAAATGATAAAGCTAAGTCAAAGATTGAAGCTGATAGGTACTGCCCCCTCAGAATTGAAATCGAAATCAGGTAGAGGAGAAGCAGCAGAGTGATAAACTTGATCAAGTCACAAGAAATCATAATCGAAGGATGGAGCATGATAGGATAACCATCAATTAGTGAAGATATGCCCTAGTTTGACCAGGTTTGACCGAGAAAGATATAAAATAAAAATGAAGTCAAACTACAGAGAAATGAAATGAAGGGGATGAATGAAAGACTAGAAGGTTGAAAGAGATGGGGAGGAAGAAATGAAGATGCCCCAGTGAAGATCAAAGGATCAGGCCTCAAATGGTTAGCCAACTGTGTAGAAGAAGGGGAAAATTTGAAATGTGATTTGGAAGATCAAGGTGAACTTTGATTTCAGTTTTCATCCCAAAAATAATAGAAAATGATGTGATATGAAAGACAAGAAGTGAAAGACATCATCGAGAAAAGGAAAGATGAGCGCAGTTGACCGAAAAGTCCATGAATGATAAAAGGAGAGCTCTCTCCATATGCAAAGTGCAAAACTATACTAACATGAACTTAAAATGCAAGCTACTATGAAAGTGGTTTACTTGTAAGGTTATGAAGCCAATAGATATCTAATTATCATCATCGAGCTTTATTGGTAGCATCATAAGATCATACAATACACACTAGTATGACTATGTGAATTTGAATATGATCTATATTAGATAGAAATGTGGGAATCCCACCTAGGCACGAAAGACATGTAGGTCAAGATGACTAGTGCAATGAGATTACCTAAGTTTGATAAGGCAAGATTATACTCGCATCGAGACACAAGAAAGTCAAGATAGCTATAAGTATGCACTTGTGAAAAATAGTCAAGGATAATACCTTGTAGACCCCCATGTCAAGTGGAACAAGCATAAATGCTAATGACAGTTAGGACCAACAAAATATACCCACAAGCAGAAAAAACAATAAAACATGTTCTCATGCCCTCAGTCTTCTAGCTATGCATCATCGAAAACTATCATAGGGAGAGAACACTCATCAAAGAAATCATCATAGACAACACACAAAGGAATAAAGTCAAACAAGTCTCAGTGAGTCGAGTGTTTAAGTACGTGTGTGTAGGTCGTAGAGTCAAACTTTGAGGATCACATTTGCTAATGAGAAATATCATATTATACTGGATTGTGGGTAAGACATCTGATAAGTGTTGAGAAACACTTGACGCTAGGGTAGTGTTGAAAAATGCTATTGGGGTAGTGTTGAAAAACACCATTTGCAAGATGTCCTAAAGACCAACGCATCCTAGAGACCAAAGCTAACATAGTTATGCCCCCTAGACAAAGACAAAGACCAATTCCAAACCAAGGCAACAAGGTCAAGGCATGATGGAAAAAGGCTAAGTGTCGAGAGTGCATGATAAAAGACAAGGGTGAAAAGGCCTCAAGTAGCACCTATTTCCAAGTTTTCACCAAGATGATCATTTTTTCTGGACATTTTCTATTTTTTAGAAGTTTTAACAATATATCATTTTTTTGGATTTTTCGATTTTTATAATTTTTAGGGTTTTATCATATATGAATTTTTTTTTTCAATTTTTTTAGGATCAATAATTATATACAAAGGATGCCCCCAGACAAAATGGGCATCAAAACGCCCAAGCAAGATCACATCGTGTAGTCCCAATTTCTAGCAAGGTGGAAGACAAGAGGGAATAGCAAGCTAGTGGAAGAGATGGAAGATAAGAGAATGAAGGAAAATGAAGGGAAGAAATCCTCAAGGGAAAACTCCTCAAGAGTACCCAAGCTAGGGAAAAATTATCATGTAAAGCACATTTGGACAAGCAATGAAAGGCTAGCATAGGATAAGTCACAAAGGCGTAATGCAAAAGAAGGAAAGGATGCAGTCCAAAGGAGTAGATATGTCAAGAGGCTTCATAGCATCATGTTTTACTCATTTTTTCTTTTTTTTTATTAGATCAAGACCAAAGGGGAAAAGGATAGCAAAAGGCTAGAATGAATGGAGGAAAATAAATATGAAGGCTAAACATGAATGGAATGAAAGCAAAATCATCGTAAGATAGCTCACAAGATAGTCAAATGTTCGTGCATAGGTCAACATTGTCAAGATCAAAGAAAGGAGATGAAATAGATGAAATGTGTAGAAGAATTACGCATGATGCCTGATTGTCAGGTTTTCATCATGGTACTTATCCAAGGCACTACAAGGGAGTGGTTTTCACCATAGGATGAATTTATTTCTCTTTACTTTTGCTACCAAGGTGCCTGTTTCCAAGTTTCAACCAAGGCACATTTTCAATTTTTATTTTTATTTTTTTTTGTTACTTTTATTTTTTTTATCTTTTTTTGGAAGAAGGAAAGCTTTTTAGATAATGCTCCTTGAAAGGATAAACCATGATATGACAAGGATTCACAATGAGATGCTCAAAGATGCTGATAGGAAAAGGAAGATGGAAGAGAAATATGGAGGATAGGGTTTTATGTAAAGCGAGTGAGGATGGAAGATAGGAGGAATGGGCAAATGAGGAAAAATGATAGAAGGTAGAAGGATAATGAATGGAAGGATTGTGAAAGGGTAGATGGAAAGGAAGGCAAGACCAACATTAACACACACCTTGAAGGGTGGTGAGAGGGTGGAGGAAATGTGAATGAAGGAATACGAGAAGGAATATGGTGAATGTTTAGCAGAGGTTGCGGTTTAGGCGCATGGAATGGAAGAATGTTTTTGGAAAAAGATGAAGTGGAAGCCTTTGGAAGCTTGAATGTCAACTTCAATTTTTTCTCAACATTAGACTCTTTCAAGAGAGACTTTGGAATCCATATAGCCTTAGGCTTTTCATTTCCTTTTGATGATTTAGAGAGAATATCTTCAATGATGGATTTTGGAACCCATACTTGTCTTGTAGTTTTCTTCTTAGATATCTCTTTTGACTTTATGCCTCCAAGTCGATTAGAGGAGACATGGTGATCTTCTTTTGATGGATTCTTGTATTGCTTCTTTTTCTTGTATTGACCATTCAAGTTACTTCCAAAAGACTTGGGACTTGTGGAAGAAGAAGGAGGATATGACTGGTTTAGATGGGTGGGCCGATGAAAAGGATTCAAGGGTATGCATCTATGTTGATCTTGAGGAAAGATAGGAGATGGAGGCACGTAAGGACCCAAAATGGATGATGAATTAGGAGAATTAGGAGGGGAAAGTGAAGGGACATAAGGGCCCAAGATGGAAGGAAGATGTGAAGCCCTCAGTAGTGGTGGAAAAGGTCCAAGGATGGATGCGGAAGATACAAAAGGATAATCAATAAGTTCATCAGCATCTATATGACAACCAAGGATATCAGCATCTTTAGAGTGAGCCTTAGGATTTTCAATAGGATCATGAACATCTTGAATATGAGCAACTTCTTTGATAGGATTGTTCGGAGCTTGCAAAGACTTAGGAAGAGTTGTAAGTGGAAGAGAACATGGAGTGATAGAACAAGAAGATGAAAGACTTTGATCTTGACAAGGAGCTTTGGATAGCATAAACGTATCATTTTTCTCTTGATTTTCAATAGGCTCAACATTGGAAGTAGTAGCTTGATCTTGCTTAGGAGATGGTGGATTGAATGCAGAAGAGCATAGAGGATCAAAAGAACCATGAAGTGGATCAAAGATGTCATGAAAAGGATTGGATGACATGGAGGGTTCTTGATCTTGATCTTTATTTATGTTATTTTCTTTATCATTTTTAGAGTCCTCTTGACATGGAGCCACTTCTAAGGACAAGGAAGCATGTTGAAATTGTATGGAAGACTTTGGAATAGATGGTGAAGGACTAGCTGAAGTAGGCATTATAGCATATGAAGGCTTAGGATCTTTAGATTTAGCATTATTGAAAGTATTTGTAGCCAAGTGAAGGTTAGCTTGAGTTTCTTTAAGAGGTAGCCCTCGAGGATAACTATAGGGAACCACATGAAAAGTATTAGGATCTTTGTTGGACGAAGGATTTGTGATAGATTTGGAAGACTCAGAAGCTTTAGGAAATGTATGAGTATTGGAGGAAGTAGGGGATGGAAGGGATCCATCACAAGACAAAGGTACATCATTAACATAATCTTGCTTGAGAGGGTAATCTTTATTTTTAGCAAGAGAGTCCTTAGGAGAAGGATTCTTATAATATTGATGTTTCAAGCTAGCACGATGCATTTTATAGTCCTCAGCAATAGCAGATGAATCATAATCAATGTATTGTTCACAAAACTCATCAAAGTTTCTTTCAAAATTTGAATCATACGAATCACCATCACGATCTACCCAATAGGATGACCCTTTAGCAAGCACGAGCACATGACGAGGAGGACTCTTAGGAATATAATTTTCATAGGCATCACTACATGGTTCATCATCATAGCCAGCATAGTCATCAAAGACAAGTATGTCACTCTTCGTGAAAGAGGTATCATAAGGATTATCATGTTTCTCATCTTGGTATGTCTCGAGAAGAGAAGTAATACTCTTGGGAGAAGTAGAAGAGGAACGAGATTGTGAAGAAGAGGAAAGTGAAGACCTAGTGGAGGAAGAAGACTTGTATAATGAGGAATGCGAATAATATCTAGAAGAGTCATGATGAGACTTGGAAGATGAAGAATTAGAATGATGTTTATAAGAGTCATGATAAGACTTGGAAGGTGAAGAAGAATGAGAAGACTTAGATGATGAAGAATGTTTGGAAGAAGGAGGTCATGATATGATCATGTCTATGATCCTAGCAAAGGCATCTGATTCAATCATCTTTTCTTTTATTTTTGCTTTAAGTTTGTCACCCATGAGATATCCAGAAGGACTATTGGAGGAATAAAATTCTTCGAATTGAGAAATGAGTTTGAGATCATCCATTCTCAAGAGAGGTTCCATAACAAGGTAGTTGAAATTCATGGTTGTAGAAGAGAAGGAATCAAGCATGGAAGAAATGAATAGAAGAGATGAAATAGAAGAAGGTAGACTAGATAATAAGAGGAAAAGAATCAAGAAGACATGAAGAAAGAAGAGAAAGGATGAAAATGGAAGACTAAGAAGACATGGAAGAAGCGGAAGAAAGAAGACTAAGAGTCATTTTTTGCAATTTGATACCATTGAAATTCATTTGGATATTGAGCAACATGTCATAGTACCTAAGAGATCTAGATTGACCAAGGAAGTCTAGAAGTGACACAAATCAACTTCGGATTGTAAGCAACAGTGAGACAACAAAAGGACTCTATGCGATAGTTTCCAGGCTAACAAAGCGATATAATTTCTCCAGGTGATATTTTGCATAAGGTAGTGCAATAGTTTCCAGGTAGCTGGTGCAACAGAATGTATAATAGGCAAGTGATACAATAGCAGTGATGAAGTATCGCACGATATTTCTCAGGAGGGTGTGCGATAGTTTTCTAGTATCGTATGACTCTTGACCAATGAACATAAAAAAAAACTCAATTTTGAAGGCAATTGGTCAAAATTTCAGTTTGAAGGTTGAATTTTTTTATTTCAATCACAGTGACAATAGTAAATTGATAGGTTTGCAAACAGTATAGGATCAAACGTGTCTTCAAGCACTTGAAACAAGGGCAAAAAAAACCTTGCCAAGACAAACAATTGTGATATCAAAATTGAAAAACCTATGAACACTACCGTGATGTTGAGTATGCAAGAACGTTTACATGGGTATAGCACAATGAGAACACTTCAAGCACTTTCTATCCTAAAAAGATAATGGATCAATACTTAACAACTTGGCCCACAACTTGATGCTCCATTGCCTCACACAAAATGGTTACCCGCAATAGATATTGGCTTTGTCATGGAAGTTCCAATGACACAACCAAAGGAGCACATATGGTGAGTAATCTTGGGGTGATCTGGGTTATTCCACTTGGATCAATCCTTGCACCAAGAAGCTAAGCAGAAAAATAGGGTGGCTTCTAACTATGGTTCTTAATAAGGGCTTCCGTTCGTAGTACCCCTCTTGCTCCTCAAAAAGGACTAGGAACTTGCGGCCTCAAGAGTACCTTAAGTATTCTTGCTCAATACTTTCCTCATGGTCACAATCCCACAAGTACTCACATCAAGCGAAGACAAGCACTACGTCTACCGAGGTTTTGTGTCCTTGATAGCCTTTAGTTTATAGTGGGTTGGAATAGCTCGGTATTAGCTTGTCCCCACTTGGGTTGTTCCTCTTGATTGCTCAAGAGCAGGCCCGCTAAAGGATTATAACAACTAAACAAAAATGGATCAACTTGTGAGGTTCAAGGTTTTTGTTTCACCACAAGGGTGAAGAGCATACTCCCCTATCTCAAAGTTTCTCCCAAACACACCAAGAAGAGTTCAATTACCCTCTTGCTTCCAAAATCCTAAGATGGGTCAAGATTTTTTGGTTCACCACAAGGGTGAAGAGCATACTTCTCCTACCACCTCAAAATTCCTTCCACAAGATATTATGTTCCTACTAAAGGAAACAACTAGTAATTGCCACACTTGAAATGAAATAAACAACAAGAAAAAAAAAAATTGTATTTTTATGCTTTTTGGGCAGCCCTACAAAAACTGTTAGTAGCCCTTTAGCATGCAATTTTGGTAAAGTATTTCAAGAAAAAGCACCTACAACCACAACTAGTAAGCCCCACAAGGTTAGCAAAATCCAAAATTCAAATGAAATTTGCAAATGGAATTTGTCTAACTATAGCAAATTGAACCAGCAAACTAATTAAATCTAAACTCGGCCAAAAAGATTAAAAAAGACAACTCACTGCCAGGTACAGGCGACAGTACAAACACCAAAACTATCGCATGATTCTTTTCAGTATACCGGGGTGATAGTATAGTTCTGGGTGATACTTCGTCTTACACCAGGTGATAGAATGTCTCAAGCAGAGCAATACAATGTCTCAAGCAGAGTGATACTTCCACCAGGAAAAGTATCACGCCACCATACAAGAACTATCATGCAATACTGGCAAAACTATCATGTGATACTCTGAGACTGAAAAAACTGAGAGCTGAAAATGAAGCTAAAACTTGATGAAAAAATTACAAAAATGTAGAAAATTAAGGACAAAACACTAATGCTCTGCCCCACGGTGGGTGCCAAAAATTTACACACAAAATAGTGCACTTCTATGAATCCTTACAATCAAGAACACTCAAGAATGAGGTCTCAAAAATTGATCCATAGCTCCCTAAGTATGGAGTCACAAGGATAGTTTGACTATTGCTCTCAGCTAGAGCTATTAGCCTATAACCTTGCTAGTAACCACACCACGGGAGATTCAAATGAAGACAAGGGCAAGAATGCCAATATCCCCAAGAATCAAATGAAATGCAATGCAAGCTAGATTAATATGAGTATGCAAATATGCAATCTATGCTATGAAAAGGAAAGTACAAGCTAAGCTATGAAATGGAAATAACAAGTGTTACAATCCTTCCTATTAAGCTAGATGAGTTATTCTAAAGCTTGAAAGGAAATCTACACTATGAAAGCATAAATATGAAGCTACTATGCAAGAATGAAAATTAAACTATGAAACAATGATGAAAGCCAAGATGTGATGCAACAATGATCTCCAAAAAGCTCCAAAGTCTTCAAGAATTCTTGTAGCATAAAGTTAGCATAAAAAGAGTGATATCAAAATGAAGAAGAGAGCTCTTCTTTTATAGGAAATGAGAAAGAATGGACCATGGAGATTAAGAGGCAAAAGATTTAATCAAGGGTGGAGCTTGAAAGAGGAGCAATCCATGTGCACAAGTATCCTCCAATGAGAAAATAAGAGTTGACTTTTGTGTCCATATGAGACAAAAAGTGTTTTTTCTCCTTTTATAAAATAAGAATAATGCTTTATTTGTGCAACTTAGGATAAGAGGAAAAGTGGGGGCTTTTTATTTATTAAAAGGGGAGGAAATATTCCTTTTAATCAAATAAAGACTTAGGATAAAATGGTTATCCCAAGGAATAATTGAATAAATGATAACATAGGATTTGATCAAGGAAATTGATATTGAGCTGAAAAATGTTGATTTTTGAAAATATTGATTTAGGGATTTGATAAATTGCTGAATGGGGGCCCAAAGTCTACGTGACCATTTTAGGGTGCATATAGGACCTATGATGGTTCATATTCATATTCTTTAGCATTTTGGAAAGCCTTTATATTCTCTGCATAACCTCAAGCCTCAACTTTTTACTATTCTTTACTCATTTGAGATCTCCCTCTAATCCAAATTGGATGGATGGCTTCATCACGAAGGATGGTATTGGGCTTAGATTGGCTCAGGAAGAAGAAGGCTCTACATTGTCATCTTGTTCTGCAGATATGGTTTAAAGATTGATTAAAGGATTTATTTATGTTTTCTTGTAACATTTTGATAAAGCTGAAATATAAGCTAATGTTTTGCACAACTCTTATAAATTTCTCCATTTTATTATAAATATGTCATGGTACATAATATAAGAAAAAATCAATCTTTATGACTAGTTAGTTTAGGAACTTTGAAATCTAATTCAAGTGTGCAAACCGTTATAATAGATGAATTGATATCTTAGCCTAATATCGATAAAGCTTTCCCTAACAAGTACAACTAACTCATTAACTGTTGCATGTCCTTTGTCATAAATTTATGTCGTCAATATAGCCTAAGTAACCTATCTTTGATTTATAACCTCAGAAGGTGGTTAATAAGTAATCTTTATGCATTGTAAAAACCATTTGTTGATGGCAATGGATTCAAACATTAAGCTCATCTGCCTTGTTGAAAGCAGGTTGTCGGCTTTTAAAGGGATGATCAAATCTAAGAGATGGGATAAATTTCTTCAAACTGACCATTTGGACCAGAGAGCGGTGCAAAAGATTATGGGTGAGGATGCTTTCAATCATGAGTATATTTACAGGTTCAATAGTGATATAGTAGGTACTTTTGCCGCTATCCTTCTCATTGTTAAGATACCCAAAGGCGAGGTAATTTTTGCATGCCTTGAACTATTTGATGAAAAAAATTGTAGTGGGCTTTTGTTGGCCATTAATAGTGTTAATTATGACCTATTGATTCTTTTTACAGAGGATTACATGGAGAATCCTATGGGATCCTTGACCCATAAGATTCATTGTGCCAGAAGACCAATTCTGGTCTTTAAAGACAAAAAAGGTATTTGATGATAGGTTGAATATTATTAAACGAAATGCAAGTTTTCTTCTGAAATGGCTTAGGTTAAGTCATGTGAGGACATCAGATGGGTTAAAGAATACCTGGTTGTAGAAGGCTTTGAAGTTGAAACCAACTTTGGTAATATGTCATTATTTGATA
>BSBK01009990.1:287500-302500 GCA_027943335.1 Chamaecyparis obtusa | reverse complement strand
GCTACTTACTTCAATCAAGGACAAGAAGGATCAACAAACAGATTTTATCTTTATGTTTATCATATTGTAATATGAGGGAATGCCCTCTTAAACATCATGTATCAGAATCCAAACCAAGGTCCCAGGCAAGGCTGGAGGTTTTCTTAGCCCCACTCTTTCCTACCAACTCCTGCACTAAGCGGGGTTTTTGTAATATTTATTATGATTAATAAAATTCTTGGCTTCGGCCTTTTACCGATCAAAAAATAAAAATAAAAAAAATAAATTAATAACTATAAAAGAGAAAAGTAAAACCATAACACTATGTCTATGACACAACATAAAAAATTAAAATAATAATTAATAATTAAAAAGATAAAAATAATAATAATAAGCACAAGAAAATAGTCAAGAAGGAGAAAGGGCTTAAAAAATAAGAAATAGAACACAAAAGCATTAAGGAATATAACCTTTAAATATAATTCCAAATCTTATTGGAGAAAAAAAGGAAGAGAAAACATAAACATTAAAAAAAAGCCACTACAAATAAGATAACTACAAAAATAATTAAATTGAGATTTATAGCTCACTACAAAATAAAATAAGATATAAATTATATTAAATTATTTTAATGTAATAATAGTAAAATAAATTGAAAAATTGAGGTAAGTTATTTTATTTTTATGTTATATTAATTTCCATACCAAAAATTATATAATATAAAAATTAATACAATATAAAATATGTTTTAATATAATATAAAATTTAATAATATAATATATTATAAGTTTTATATATCTTATAAAAATATATAATATAATATAATATAATATTATATAACATTTAATAAAACACTAGAAAATATATTATATCCGTACGCAACCTTAGTTTCTGACAGACATGTAAATTTGAAAAATACGGTAAGCTACAGTTAGTTTTGACAAAAGACAGTGTACCCATCCATCTGTTTGTACATACATTACCATAGATTTTTTTCGCCTGGATTGTCAATGCCAAAGAAGAAATGAAGAAATAGCATATAACATGTCAAAAATTTAATTTAGTCTGATAAAAATGGTACCCATTTGATGGGTTTTGTAATTACAATTATTATCGATCACCTGGTTACCTTCCTCAAGATATGTCCTACCAAGAAATAATTTCATTCTCATCATTTTGCATGTTGAGTTTCCATTTTCCGTCGATTGTCTCAGTTCATTTTATAGTTTTTTTGTCGATAATTTAGAAGCTCTCTAAAAAATATAAGTCAGATGTTGGAAATTCATTTGTCATGAGGTGAATGTTGTTTGTCGTGCCAATCACAACTTGTTGGGTGCTGTTGTTATTTTTGCTAGGCCAGTCTTACACCGTGTTTATTCCCCAGGGGTTTCACACCTCTTTTTCAATTCATGAGTTTCATGCCACTCTTCAATTCACACTCCTATGCATAAAACAATAACTTCATCTTTCTACCCATATGATATGATGATGACAACATTTTGTTAGGAATGGGAACACTAAGAGTGGGGGGTGAATCAGTGTTCACTGTATTTTATCTTTTTACTTAATCTTTAAACTGAACTTAAATGCTTAAGTACTAAAATGAACATCCACATAAACATGAAACATGAGATCAACACATAACACCAATATGGTTATGGGGAAACCCAAATAGGTAAAAACCCCGGTGGGAATTGACACCCACTAATATTATATACTAGTGTTTTATGATCCTTGTTAGAAGATCCTTAACCCTGTTAGGAGTTGCTTTACAATGTATTAAGTATAGTAGACCTTGTCAGGTCAGACCCTGTTAGGAGTCTTTTACAATAGTCCCTATTAGGGGAGTGAACACACTGTCCTAGAGCTCACTACTCAAGTGGTGAAGGCTACAACCTTCTGATCTCAAATACACACTATATCTGCTAGATGAACTGTTATTGTGACACTACTTGTCAGATCAAGTCCTTTGATGCGCTAATGATTTGACCTCTTGCAAAGCTCTAATACATCTTATAGTCTCTTGGCACACTTCTTCTCTTCTTATCACAACTTTTTTTCAACTTCCATACCAATTACAATGGGCACATCTCATATTTATATGCACATACAAAACAAACAACTAGGTCAGCCCTTAAACCTATTACATACAATGCTTCCAATTGAATTGGCTCAAGCGTGTTTACAAACAAACATATTTACATTTTGGCAACCTAATTACAATAGGTGAATAACATTTACATCATTAGAATCTAACCGCAACTCAAAATGCTAACAGTCGGCTTCTTACTGTGTTCTTCTTTGGTGCACACTGGCTATGCAACTTCAACTGTCTGTATCTTTCTCATACTTGCATATCTGATCATGCGCTCATAGACTAAGCATGAATGTAGTCTAACCAACTTATCTTCTAGGGTGCATACCATAACTCGGTCATATGCACGTGCGCTAATGCTCTGAGCTTTAGGAACTCTGTACACTATCCAGTCTTCAACACTTAGCTGATTTCTGATCTTTACATCAAGTGCACTAACTCCAAACTTCTATATAACTTTGTTTCCATAATGACAACCCTATACTAAGTCATATACACTAGTATAGCCAACTTGCCAACAATCTCCCCCTTTGTCATTGATGGCAACAAAGGAATATGGCCAAGTTGCTAACTGTCCTAATACAAAAAAACTTTTGTCTTATATCTCCCTATACATATCTTTCTATCTTATGTCTCCTTATATATATCTATCATCCATATTCTATACATACTCCCCCTTTGACATTAATGAAAAAGGTGTGTCAAAACTAAATCTACAAAAAATTACTATGATAGTACATCCGGATATGCTATCTGCAAATTTTGGATCTCCTTCCAAAATGTGATCAAAGAATTTACAATTTGTAGATGGGCACATAAAGCATACTGTATCTTCTCCATCTTCTCCAAATCAGTGCTAGGATCTTGATCATATGTCACCATGGTGGCATCAATCTCCTTGATATTTTGATTTAGTATGTCTAATGAGGGCGCAAGAGCATTCCTTAGATGAGTCTGCCTAGCCCTTATCTTGGTCATCTCTTTTTCTACCTTCTCAATCTTGTCTAATTGTCCTTGGTAGACATTGTTGCACATGTTCACATCAACAAATGGATCTTCTACTGATTTCCTTATGCTGTCAATCACAACTTTTGCCTCTTGTACCTTTTTGTACAGATCACTAGTTAACTTGTCTTGGTTCAGACATTCAACAATGATCTTCCTTCCCTTTGCTGCAAACTCCTTCAGGGATGATTGACCAGCCTTTAGTGAGCTCAGGTCAAGTGCATAGTTTCTAACCAATTCATTGAGCCTTTTCTTCATATACTTCTCCTCTACAACTAAGGATGCAAATTCTTCTAGGGTAGAGAATTTTCCCTTGGACTGTGAAATCACTGAACTAACATCATCAACTGAGTGTACCTTGGAAACTTTCTTGTCTATAGGTAATAAGTTATTCAAGATGTTCACTAATTCTACAAGGAGGGGGTTTCTCATCACTTGTTTCTCCTTGGACTTCTCCATGGCTAAGACGCTAAACTTAATCAGGTCTTATTCTCCCCATGAATCCAAACTAGTTGTGTCAGGTGTCAAACTTGACAACAATGCTGCTAAGGGAGTGATCGGAGTGCTATCCATGACTTCTTGTTTCACCTTGATTGGTTCAACTGATGTTTCATCTTTTTGTTCACTTCCTTTTACCTCTTCTTCTTCTTTTTGTTTTTCTTTCTTTTCTTCTTCTTTCTCATTTGTTATATCCTCAATCAATATTTCTTCTTCATGAGTAGGAGTGTTACTACATAATATTTCAGCTTCTTGTGTGCTCACAAAAGCTTCTTCAAACTTGTCCAATTCAGTGTTAGTGGCCACCATGACTATCTCTACATTATCAATGATAATGGTGCTATCCTTCAGTGACTTTGTCATGGGTGCAGACTTATATGCCTCTGCTTGTGTTTCCACTGCAGGCGCTGAATCCTGAGGACCTGTTATTGATGCATTAGTGGGCTCTGCCACCTTGACTTCCTTTAAGGGTACTTGTGTTGTGGGCGCAGTGGTTGGATACATGTGCCTATTCATAAAGACTTTCTCGAAGGCTTTCTCTATTTCCTTAGCCACCAGTTCATAGTTTTTGTCCATGATGTGCAAAGTCCTTGACTTTGTTATGAGATGTGGCTTTACTAAGTCTAGCAACAAGGATTTCTCTTGTAAGGAACACACTGGAAGAGTGTCATCTAGAATCTTTTCCCTTATCTGCAAATCTTCTTCAATAGCCTGTCTCTTTTGGAATTCTGGGATGTTCCATATATTTTTAGGGATCATAGTCTTAAGTTCCAAGACTGTCTTTTTGAACTTCAGCATGTGTTTGACTATCATACCATGTATCTCAAATTTGTCTATCTCACTATATTTTTCATAAAACTTCCCTGCTTGATCAATTCTTCCCTCATCAATTATTCTTGCACTTAGCACACTGAGACTAGGTTTGAAACTTACTTCAGGAGGTGCTTGTGAGTTCTTTCTATTTCTTATTACTCTTGAGGATGGATGAACAATGCTGATCTCTTTATTTCTCTTCAACATTGCCTTATACTCAGGAGGAGCAGTAAGGTCAATGATTTCTTTGGGCGCAAAAGGAGTAACATTAGTTTTACCCTTCTGTTCATTAGATTTTTCAATCTTCACTTTCTTCAGCTTAGGATCATCTGATTCTGCCTTTTCTGTATCTATGCTCTCTAATTCCAAAGCAATATTTTGTTCTCTTGCTTTGTCTAGATCTGCTTGAGACACTCCATGTATTCTCAATATTTCTGAGGTAACTTTCAGCAACCTTTCTTTTTGTTGCTACAATGTTTAATACTACATTAACTTCTCTAGTTTTCTCCTCATAGGTTCCCCATCTTGGCTCATTAGGGTCTTTAGGTATTTCTAATATAACTTTAGCATAAGCCTCTAGAATAGACTCTTCTACTTCATATCTTAGTGGATGAATCCTCTTTGTTCTTGGTTCAACTGCCTCCATGCATGTTGTGTCTGTTTCAACCATAAAATAGATAGTATCCTTATATTTCTCAACTATCTTCTCTGGTATCCTATACCTCATCTGCATTTTAGCTCTAAATGTCTTCAACTCTAGAGTCATGTAGTCCTTCAAAGTGCTCTCAATACATGCCTTGAGAGATATTTGAGGCATTGTGGGAATGGATTTCTCTAGATACAAATCAGATACTTTTCCAACAATGTGAAAGTACATATAGATGATCAAAGACCCAAATCTGAATATCTTGGTCTTATCATGCTTGATTGCCTTGATGTTGTCAATTAGCTATGCGCGCAAGATTTCACATAGGTTAGAATCTCCATTTTCTTTTACAATTCTTATGGCTGCGAGAATTGTGGCCACAGACACACTGTTCACCCTACTGGTGTGTTGAAACCTGTATCCAAGTATCATAGACATCAATTTGATGTCATCTTGCTCAATAGGCTCTATAGTCATACCGTGCCTATCACTCCTTGGCTTGCACATCTGCTCAAAAATATTCCTCACATCTTTACCCACTGGAAGGATGACACCTATCTTTGAGAGGCCTGTTATTTCATGAATCAAGTCACTAGTTATTCTAACCGGCACTTCACCTATCCAAAATAAGTCATCATGAATCCTATTCAATAGAATCTTGATCCATTCTAATTCATAGAACTCATATGCCATAGCATACTCCACTATAGGGTGATTATTCCACTGCGCATACTCATCTATGAAGGTTTTGTCTAGTTTTAGCATAGTTTCCATGTGCGCCCTTAATCTGTCTAATCCTACTAGTTCTTTCTTATAGTAGATGTATACCCTAATGTCCTCGACATGCATAATGCCCATTGGCATGTGGGAGAATGCCCCTTCTAGGAATCTAGTGTAGATTTGAATGGATGCCTCTTAAACACATATCTTTTCTTTTCTGCAACATCAAATACTATAGGAGTAGCCATCACTTACTTGTATAACACTTTCAAAGGTTTTCAGGAGATTCTGAATCAGTGTGACAAACTAGGGTTTCCGCAACTAATCAATTGCACAACAAGTCACTTGATAAATCAAACTTCAATGCTTCTCAATCAACTGCTAGGGTTCTTCTTCTCTTTAATCGCTCTCAATTTGAATGCAATGAGAGATCTTCTAACTTCTATGTATTTTAAAGTAGAAATTATGCCATTAATGCTTGTCACGTAAACTAAGCTGTCACTTGAAAATTTCTACCTTTCATTCTAGAAACAATCAGCTAGTGTGCTCTTGTACAAAGGTTCCTTTAGTCTCCAAAAGCTTAAGTCCAAAGGTGCAAACTCTGAGAGTGAGTATACTAGCCACGCAGGGGTCTAGAGATAAATTAGCTCCCCCTATGACCCTAAGGGCCATTCATCCAGATGTAGAGGGTGTGTCCACTTTGGATGCATCCAATACATACTCATCAAACTTATCCTTCTTTTCTTCTGACCAAATCAAGCTCGCATCTTTGAGGCTTTCACAAACTTGACTTCACCTTCGGGATCCAATACTGGTTCTTCAGTCTTTTTAGGGATTTCCTGACCTTGCATCCTTGATCTATAGAACTTTGAGATGTGTCAACCTTGTTATAAGAGTGACAAATGACTAGAGGCCTTATATTCCTTGGTGCATTGACATGGCTCACCATTTTACAATGTCTAGCTAAGTGACCATTATAGTTACATATCTGACATGTAACATTCTAAGAACTTCTTACATTTAACTGATTCTGATTTCTCTGATAATGCTGAGTCCTATTCTTTTTACTTGTCTTGCAATTCATAGCTCTATGACCAAATTTATTGCATGAATAACAGTAACCATTAAAAGGTCTTACCTCTATACAGTTCCTCGCTATGTGTCCATGCTTGTTACATGCATAACAAGTGTGGTCTACTGGCTTGCACTCATTCTTAGGTGTTTCACCATTATTTTTAGTTTGATCTTCAGTCTTCTTAGTATCAGTAGAGTCATTTTGTTCATTCATTATTGCTCGCATATTGTCAATCTAATTTTGTGCTTCATTGTATCCAATACAGCTAGTGTCTCCTTTAGCTCTTCTTGCATATAACTGAGATTCTATCAAATCAGAACTGGTGTGTAATTTTTCAATGTGATTCTTTTCTTCTTTCAATTCAGATTCCAAGCTTTCTTTGATGTTCCTTAACTCCAAGATTTCCATGTTTGCTTGCCTTAATTCCTCATTGAGTTGAAGGTTTTCTTTGACCCATTCTTCATAGACTTCCTGGTTGTTAATCAGCTTATCATCAAATTCTTCAAGTAGTTCTTTTAAAGATGTTTTTTCTTCATTTAGCTTCTTGACCATTTCTCCTAGATCACTGGTAGAGCATTCTTTCAAATCCTTTCTTAGCCTTTTGATAACTAATTGAGCATCATTGACCTTTTCTTTTAGTTCTTCAATTTCTCTTTCTGATTTGTCCAGGTCTTCAAGAGCAGCTTCAAGATTTCTTTTCAGATGTTTCATTTATGCTTTTTCCATGATCTCCTCAAGTGGTTAAACTTCTTTACTGAGGACCAGAGCTCTGATACCAATTGTTAGGAATGGGAACACTGAGAAGGGGGGTGAATCAGTGTTCACTGTATTTTATCTTTTTACTTAATCTTTAAACTGAACTTAAATGCTTAAGTACTAAAATAAACATCCACATAAACATGAAACATGGGATCAACACATAACACCAATATGGTTACGGGGAAACCCAAATAGGTAAAAACCCCAGTGGGAATTGAAACCCACTAATATTTTGTACTAGTGTTTTATGATCCTTGTTAGAAGATCCTTAACCCTGTTAGGAGTTTCTTTACAATGTATTGAGTACAGTAGACCTTGTTAAGGGTCAAACCCTGTTAGGAGTCTTTTACAATAGTCCCTGTTAGGGGAGTGGACACACTATCCTAGAGCTCACTGCTCAAGTGGTGAAGGCTACAACCTTCTGATCTCAGATACACACTATAGTTGTTGGATGAACTATTACTGTGACACTACTTGTCAGATCAGTTCCTTTGATGCGCTGATTCTTTGACCTCTTGCAAAGCTCTAATACATCTTATAGTCTCTTGGCACACTTCTACTTAGCTTATCACAACTCTTTTTCAACTTCCATACCAATTACAATGGGTGCATCTCATATTTATATGTGCATACAAAACAAACAACTACGTCGGCCCTTAAACCTATTACATACAACACTTCCAATTGAATTGGCTCAAGCATGTTTAAAAAAAAAAATATTTACATGTCAGAACCTAATTACAATAGGTGCATATCCTTTACATCATTAGAATATAACTGCAACTCAAAATGCTAACAGTCGGCTGCTTACAAAAAGGGGCGATTCTCAGTCAAGCTGGAAAAGTTCAATTGCTGAAAGCAACTCTGCAAAATATTCCGGTCTATGCCCTTAGCTTGTTCAAAATTCCTCAAAAATTTTTTGATTTAATAGAGAAGATCCAAAAAAGGTTCCTTTGGATAGGAGTGGAAGAGAAAAAGAGACTCAACCTAGTGGCCTGGGAGAAGATTTGTAAACCCAAAAAGATGGGGGGCTTGGGAATAAGGAGCATAAATAATACAAATAAAGCTCTCCTAGCAAAGAAATACTAGAGAATATTTGAAGATGAGAAAGAATGGAATATGATAATGAAAAGGAAATATCATCTCAGTAATCTTGAAGGTATGCTCCAATCTCAAAATGATATTCAAGGATCTTTTGTTTGGAATAGTATAAGTAAAGGCAAGAATCTTATTAACAAAGGTGCTACTTAGAAGCTGGGAAATGACAGAAAAATTCAATTTTGGAATGATAAATGGATGATGGAGAAGCCTCTTATAGAGAATGAAGAATGGGGGGATGTTATCTAGGATTGTAAAAATTCTATAGGTGAACTTGTGAGCGATTATTGGAAAAATGAAGAGTGGATAGATCTTGGACTAAAGGATATTAGATTTAAAGAAGTGAATAAACAATTAAACAATTGGTTTATCAGAGATAATGAGGTTGACAAACTTGTTTGGGGTTCGGCTACCTCTAGAAAATTTTCAATGGCTTCTGCTTCGACTCTTCTCCTCCCTAAAGAGGCTCAGCCTTTGTGGGTGCAGGTATGGAATAAGGACCTTACCCCTAAAATTAACATTTTTTTTTGGCTACTTGTCTAGAACAAAATTCTCACACAGGACAACCTTATGAGAAGAGGGTTTCAAATGCCTAATAGATGTGCCATGTGTTGTCAAGAAGCTGAGAACTGCAATCATCTTATGATTCACTACTCTTTCACTAGAGAGGTGTGGGACACTACTATTTCCTCCCTTGAGCTTAATTGGGTGAAACCTAACTCTATCTAGGATTTTTTCCAGCAGTGGCAGGTTCCTTTCCATGACAAAAATGCTAGGGATATCTAGAAAATTGTCTTTCCTCACTTTACTTGGCTTATCTGGAAAGAGAGGAATAATAGAATCTTTAGAGAGAAAAAGGCCACTTCTTCTTTGGTTGCTAACTCCGTAACTAGAAGTATTATGGAGAACTATAGAAGTATGGGAAGGAAAGACAATAGTCAATGAGATCCTCAACCCAAGAAGGACAATATTATCTCATGGGAGAAACTAAAAAAGAGCCAGATTCATAATCCTAGAGATAATGTTATGTGGACAGCTCCTCCCTTTGGATGGCTTAAAGGGAACTTTGATGGTTTGGCTAAGGGAAATCCTGGAAGGGCTGGAGGTGGAGGGCTTATAAGAGATATTGCTGGAAATTGTTTAGGAGCAATTGTTGTTCTTTTGGGAATCCAAATGAACCATGTGGCGGAGGCTGAAGCTGCTCTTTACCTGGTTATGATGGCGAAAGATTTTGGATGCATGGAATTATGGTTGGAAGGGGACTCCCTAAATATAATGAATGCTATAAAAGGGAAGTCTGAGAGCTCATGGACAATAGAACATATCATTAATAAAATTATAATTATAATCAATTCCTTCGAAGAAAGCCACATCACTCACGTTTATCATGAAGGCAACAAACTAGTGGACAGGCTGGAAAATGATAGTACCTTGAGTGACGTTACCCAAAAGTGGAGAGGGGAAGTGAATCTTAAGCTTGAGATTACAAGTCTTATTAGCTATGACAAGATTAATCTTGATGAAGGAAAAATCACTTAACTTAATGATGACAAGGACAAATCATTTACTGAGGAGGTTTTCATGTAAGGTGAAGTGTGGGATCAGTACTCTGTAGTTAATAAAGCATGGACAACGGGTTATTTTTGATAACCAAAAAAGAAAAGTTAACCAGAGAAGTAAGGCAGAGATCACTGGTAAGGAGCCAAACCAGCACATGAAAAACCAGCAAGAAATGCGCAGTGGTTTGAAGAGGGAGGAGCCTTCCGACTGTGACAAATGGAGGCAAGATAGAAAAGTCTGGAAGAAACTGAAGAAAGGGGGGGTTACTCAGTTTATGAAGAAGCTTCACAGGCATGACAAATAGATTACTTCTTTGTTTATGGATGACTGGGCTAACGGTAAGGTTCATCTTTGGGGCAAGTCCTTCACTCTTACAATTTCTAGCTTAGCTGATATTACTAGTTTACCTTTGGAAGGTACCCATTTCCATAGAGGAAATCATAGGCTAGGAACTAAAGCATTTACTATTTTCCCTAAAAATGATGATGAGAAAGCCCTTATGACTAAGGGGAATAGTGACTATGTGGATATTACCAACATTGATGAATTTTGGGCAAAACATTTGAAAGCCATGATAGAATACTTCACACTGGATGGGCGGTATTCCAAAAATTACAACTTTCATTTTGTGTTTGCTAACCACTTCAGGCATAATAGGAGAATTTATTTCCCTTACTATCTTTTGAGCTCTCTGAACAACAGCATAACGGGACACAGGAAAAAGGCTAGTAACCCCGTGTTGCATGAGGGCTTGATCCTTCTTATTTCCGACCACATCAGGGACAACATTCCAAACCCTATCCCTAAAAGGATTAATGGTAAAAGAAAGGTGAAGCATGAGGGGAGACAAAAGCTGAAACCAGTAAGAAGAGAAAGAATAATAAAGGAAAATTTCATGTTGATACTAGTGGCAAAGATATTAGCATTGAGGAGTTAGTGAATAAGCCTCAAACTAGGGGAGAGGGTATCATTGAGGAAGATAATGAGGAGGAGTCCAGTGAAGAAGAGATAAACAATGAGAAAGAGGAAGCGAACAAAAAAGATCAGGAAGAGGAGATGAATGAATGGCTGGCTAAGGGGAATGAGGAGAAAGAGGAGAATAGCCATGAAGACAGAGAAGAAAAAGAGGAAGTGGAAGAGGAAGAGGGAGAGAACTAAGATATTTCTTCGGAAGAAGAAATGAAAGATTCCCCTAATTATAATGTGGAGGCCAAAAAAGAGGATGATGGTAATCAGATGTCTTCCATGGAGGCTGATATTACTTCTTAGGAGGCCCCTGTGGAAGATAAAATGATCAATGTTATTCCAGATACTGGGGATGGTAAAATCAGAGAGGAGGATGGTAAAGATGAAGAAGGGTTTTCTGTGGGAATAACGACTAGACAAGAGAATGAAGGTAAGGAAACTGGTAAAACCCTTTCTTCAATTGATACTAATGAGGACATTTGGAAAAATAAGAAGGAAGGTATGGATAAGATGACCATGCTGGAGAACAACAAAAATAAAGAGGAGCCTATTATCCTCTTGAGGGAAGCCTCTGTCCAGGAGGAGAAGAATAATGTTGGGAATCAGGACAAGAACATGGATTGGAAAAAGGAAATGCAGGAAATGAAAACCTAGATCCAGGAAATGGAAAAACCATGAAAAACATGACTACTAAGCTGGGAAACATGGAAATTAAGGTTCTTGATAAGGTAAAAAACAAAAATAAAAATGAGGATGGCACTGCTGAGATGAGCAAGACTGTTCAAGATAAGATGAAAGATTTAGAAGCCAAAATTAGCAACCATGACAGTATGATAAAAGGTGTTCTGAACCACAGCAACGAGGGTCTGAAGGTGACCATAATGAATATGAACATGTTACATAACTAACTGGAAAGAAACATGCTGGAAAGAACCACTATCACCATCGATGAGGATGCTGGCAATATTGGGTCGGGGATGAGAACTAGAGGGCGCATCCAGAGGAAGGTCCCCAAAAAGTTGAAAGAACTGAAGGAGTGCATCTAGAAGATGGAACACCTCCAGAAGAAGGCTGAGGAAGTGATAATTGAGAATTAGCATGTTCTTGCTGGTAGTTGTTTTGTAGCTTGTTTTTTCCTATTGTTTCTACTTTTGAACTATTTGGTTGTTGGTCCCTGCTTTTATTTTCTAGCAGGTGTTTCATTTTGTTTACTTTAATGCTCTATCTTTATGCTATTTTGTACTTTGGTTTTAGGTCCATGTAAAACCTGCTTTTACCTTAATAAAAAATAGTCAGCTGCTTACTCTGTTCTTCTCTAGCGCACACTGGCTGTGCAACTTCAACTGTCAGTATCTTTCTCATACTTGCATAGCTGATCATGCGCTCATATACTAAGCATGAATATAGTCTAACCAACTTATCTTCTAGGGCACATACCATAACTTGGTCATACACATGTGCGTTGATGCTCTGAGCTTCAAGAACTCTATACACTATCCAGTCTTCAACACTTAGTCGATTCCTGATCTTTACATCAAGTGCACTGACTCCAAACTTCTATATGACTTTGTTGCCATAATGATAACACTATACTAAGTCATATACACCAGTATAGCCAACTTTCCAACACATTTAATCTTGTGTGAGGCATCAGAACCATCCATTGCACATGAAGATTGATGGCTAGAGTTCCTTAGGTTTTCTGCTCTTTGTATGCTCACAGAATGAAGTGATAGTTAGGGTTTTAGTGAAACAAAGGCAAAGGAGGAGGGAACTTTCATAGGAGTGATTGGAGTGGGAGATGGATCAAAATTCCTAAAATATTTTCGTATCAAAATATAATTAAATGTAATCATATGATGACTATGGATGTCCCTGATATAAATATGTAGGGAAGGTTGCTTCTCCCACTTAGGTGTATGCTGAGAAGATGTTCACATTGGAAGAAATCAAATCTAGCTTTAGAATGTGTGGGTATGCTAAAATGGTCCCCCTTGATGTAAAGGTTGTCACATTAGAGCAGCTATGGTATTTTCTAAACTAGGTAATCCAATGTGTCTCAATGTAAAAGTGGCATTAATCCCTATATTGTTGATATAGACCTTTATTTTTTATCCAAATCTAAAACCCACGTTGATAACATGTAGGCCATTGGTATCCATAAGCCATTTCTATTTTCCATAACACACTTGATTTTCCACAATCATTCCTCCACCCTTGACCCTCTCTCATCACCGTGATCACATAAGACTATGCCCAAGTAGCCATCCATGCTCTAGATGACTTTAGCTACCTCCGCTTTACTCATCCTTGCAGCAAAGCTGTCCAAGAATGCATCATATCTTACCAAGGGGGAGACTTAGTTTTTTTTTCAAACTCTCCTTATATATTTTTCATTTTAGTTTTTTGGATAGCCATTTCCCATCATATATATATTTCCCACCATATGTATATGCTATTGGTACCATAACAACTTATCAAACTTATATTTATAATTTAATTTATTTCATCTTCAAAGTAAATTGGAAACATATTAAGTTTGAAGAACTGGTAATAATTAATTCTATTGCAGGCCATCCTCCAAAGGAACCTCGATATTTGGTCTACTCTCTTCTAAATAAACTTACTTTCAAATCAAACAAACTCTTTAGTTTAGTGAAATTAAGGAAAAGTAAAGTGAAAAATCCATTCCTGCAGGTAAGATCAAATTCAATGCTTTCTATGTTTCTAATTTTTATGAATTTTGAGAAAATATTGTCTAACAGGATATCCTTTCTCATCTCTCAAGAAATCTATATACTGCATTTTACCATAGGTATTAACTTTATACTATTATGAAGTCTATTGAAATCATCAGTTCAGAGTGAATGGTGAGGTTAAATATGAATCTACTAAAGGGATGTAATCAAGGGCCATGTTATCCACAAATATATTGGGTTAAAATATTTTTAATTTTTTTATTTAATATTTACTCAACATTTATCAAATACTCTTGATTATAATGGCACTAGTGTGAGCCAAGTTGTTAAACTACCTATAATTTTGTGGATAGTTTCATTTCTTATCAATATACATTGGTATCTATTTATTGTGCTAACATTTTGAAATTTATCTTGAATGAGAATGTAACTAAAGGAAATTTTGTAATAATAATACTATAAATTAAATACTTAAAAATTATTATATAGTTCAAACTTCAAGAATAAAAATTAGTCCTTAAAATTTTTCTATTTTACATATTCCGTAATTATGCATTTTATTTATTTAATCAAGCCATAAATTTTCTTCTAAAATTTGACACTTAATCTACATATCTAGCCATCAGATGTTAGGGTGAAAAATCCACTTTTAGGAGTGATGTCCAAAATGATTCTATTCAAAGAAGGCACGATAAGAACAAGAAAATCAGCCTCCCCTTTGAGTATCTGCAACACATGCTTGATTGTCAGCCTTTTGTTAGCCATATGATGACAATAGAAAAGCCCCAAATATAACATTTTCTCCATCTATTCTATATTATAATCACTTTGTAGCCTTCATCATGCTTTGATGAATGTCCATACCCTGTTCTAGAGCTTCCATTTTATCACAAGTAGGGAGTGTGCTCACAAGGGTTGTTGAATCTGGATTTACACCCACTAGTTGCATTTTCTTGAAAGTTTTTTAAGCCTTTTCAACAAATCTTTTTTGTGCATATCTTGCAATCCATGATATGAGTTTTTTACCAAGAATAATGTCATATTTTTGTCTACGCTTTGATGGATGTTCAATCCCTATTTTAAAAGA